>DVZL01007549.1:0-10695 GCA_018236625.1 Lasaia peninsularis
GACCCGGGAATTGAACCCGGGACCCCACGTGGCTAACGGTCTTAACAGGTGACACCTGTACCGTTACACCACAGAGGAATATTATAGGTATCTTAAAATAATGTTTCTTGTTTTCTTGAATTTCATGAAATGGAAAGTAACCAACTGATGCCAAAAACATTTGCAACAAATATAAAAGCAATTGCTTAAATGTTTTAAATCTTAAAAAAATGTAATAAATCTCTTGATTGATCAAGTGATAATAACTATTTGAAAAAGATTGATAAAGACCAATCCTCAACTTATAAAATTTTGAAAAAAACTGTATTGTAGAATAACTCTACATATCAAGCCAAAATTAAGAGCCTGTTCTTGAGGAGTGTGGTACAAATTATGAAATAAAGCTGAAGGTCTTATTAAAAAAACCTGATCACTATAAATAAGATATATCAAATATGAAGTTTTATTTTCATAAGATTAAACAGGCCATTTTTAAAATGAACCAAAAGAGTCATTGCAAGAGCCTACTGGGCAGAGTCAATTGACAACTGTAGAAGTTACTAGTGCATCACAATTTCAAGATGTTGGGCCATGTGCTCAATACTACTTACTGGCTACCTACCATTCAGCACATATATCAACAATTGCAAGCACTGACACTATGATGGCAGGAATAAGTAGCACCTATTTCTTTCTGATGTATATTTCCCTTCTATATATTTTTTTAGGATCATTAGACTAATCAGAAGTTTAGGGTCTACATACCATATGTACAACAGATTTGTATTATCATATGTATATTTCTATTTGAGATAAATCTCCCTCAAACTATGAAGGTAAATGAAAAAAAAATGAATTTAACTAAATTAGGGCTATCTTTGTAACTGAACTATATGGACATAAAAATTAATATAGCAAATATAATCAAATATTTATGCTATGTTATAATATTGCAGGATCATATATGAATGATAATAAGATGTGTGATGCTTGATTTTTAGGCCTGTTACAATTAAACAAATGGAAAAAGACATTTAAGTTATAGTTTCATGTGGATCACAAATTTTAAATATACAAGAATGATCGATTTTGTGATAAAGATATGGAATGGATATTTTAGTGGCAATCTATCCTGCAGAGGTCTACAAAACGTAAGCCACGTCGGTGAGTCCCAGGCTGCGTAACAAAGGGCTGCGTTTGCGAATCGGAGAATTTGGACTATGGAATTCAACCTAGCGAAACTATAACACAGTCAGATTATATATCGGGCGGTGCCGTCGTGTGAAGCGAACAGCTGTGAGTCTCGGCCGGCAAACCGGCGCCAGTTACAGCCACGCCACTTCAAAATACCACTTCAGAAGTCAAATAGGTTACGTCTTATGATCGTAGGTATTCTTCATAGACTTCAAATATATACGGAAAGTATTGAAAAGTTTACTTACATGAAATCACCGATATCATCCAACAAGGAACATAATTATAGCCCCAAAAGGACTGTCACTGTGTAAATAATGATCACAACGGAACACTGAACATTTTTTATGCCTTCCAACGCAATATTGCACTAAAGAACTTATTAACATTGATAACTCATATCAAATTGCACAAACCACATACACTACGTAAAAATGATATCTAAAACGTTTGTATCACAAATTTTAAGAAATTATTTCAGCAAACGCATAACACCTTCCTACTCGTCCTTGCGTTCACATAAATTGGCAGCCATCTTGCGTTCGTTCAAATTAATAAGTGTTGCTAGTAAAAAAATTCAAACTTTTGAAAAGCTCACTTCACAGGCTCACTTCATTGTATTAAATTCATTATTTAATCGGAATTATATTGTAACATTACTTATAATGTAATAATTATTAAGGTATTCGTATAAAATTCTTTTATGACTTGTCATTACATTGTAAGAAAATTATAAAAACATTTTCAAGTGGTGGCACAGATAACTTTTTGTCTTACTTGAATTATATTTCTTCTCTTCAACACGAAACTGACAGTCACAACATCCAATAACAATAAGGGACAGATAAAATAAGCCAATCAAATCGTCGTAAACTTTACGCTAGTAATTTAAAGTCATGTAGCTAAAATTACTGACTTAAGATACACTCCGAAGAAACCTGTCCAAAACTAATATTAGGTACCATTTATCTCATTCTTATAAAGACGGCTGTCTCACTGTTATAATACTGGGTTTCAATTGACAGTCAACTACAAAAAAGTTCGGAAACAGAGAGATTGCTCAGTCCAAAGACTACTATAGCCTATAGGATACCAGAGAGCTCAGTCTAGAGTGAGTTAGTTATGCTAGTTGCTACATAATATAAGAGACAGACGTCTTATTTAGGAGTGTAATAAATAGATAGTCCTTCGTGTTTAGCTTTTTTAAATTGTAAATTGTAAATTTTGTAAATTGGTTTATTTAATGGATGCCAATATTACAATGACACAGTATAGCGTACAATGGCATTGTATAGTTTATTTATGGCCACAGTTATTACTAGGTTGTAACGATTCCACAGTTAAACTGTATGACACTGGTAATATTTGGAAATTGAAAATATTATATCGCCAAGATTTAGAGTTGCTAACGCACTCTAGACAAGGCACTCTATATTTCTTTGCTTTTTCATTGGAATTGACAAAGTCAAATCAAGCCAGCCTTATGAGAGCGAGATGGATCTCTACGATACTGAGATACATGTTTTATATGGCTTCTTCGTTAGGAGTAGGTAATCTTTGTTCATAAACTATAAGAAATATTTTATGGAACGTATTACGTACCCACTATTAATAACTCGTGGCAGTTATTTTTATAACTTTCTTCTATTCATTCTTGTTAAATGAATATTATTTTAACTTTTAAAATAGTATGTTCTTTAGCGAACACTTGAGACACCATAGCCAACTTGGAAAAGTTTAGTGGCTTTAATCCTCAATCTAGTGGCGAAATCGGTGATCGTTTCTAGTAGCTGATGTTTTTTTATAGCGGTTTCTACAAATTTTATTTGAATTACCTACTAAAACTGCAATCATTTACATGTTTACATGGCAAATTAGTTGTCAATATAGCATGTGGTATCGATTACACACAAGTTACCTACTTTATTATACATACACCAATTTTGAAGCAAGCAAATTCTAAAGTAATGAGTTTTAAGCAGAAGGTAGTACCTATGCTAAAATAATACGGATTTTAATTATTATTTAAGCATTTATTCATAACTCATCAGTCATCACGTAATAATATGACAATTACCATAATTATTTATCCCATTACTAATTGTGCAAAAATAATAATATTATTTTTAGGAAATAGTGGAAGTAAATAAAAAAATATTAATACAAATCACATCGAAATTATTTACGAATCGTTACAAAATCATAAACTAAAACAACAAATGATATACTTTTTAAATGTTACACTTACTTACTAATAAAATAAATTTTATTAACAGATTGACAATTCAAAACGAGCCGAGGTTTCTGTTGCCAAGGCCATTGGCCAACTCAACTAAGCAAATGGCTGCTGAGCGTAGATACCGCTGACTGAGCTCGCAAGCGCTTTGTATACACAATAGGCTCCTCCTACTTATATCCCGTTCCGTTGACTGGAAATACGCACTCTTCTCCTAACACGGCCTCTCCAGGAGACCTCTTGTCGGGTTAGCAGTGGTTCAAGAGCTTTCGAGTTACTAGGCATAGGCTCAGTCGTCCAGCGTCCTTTCATAATATATTGCGGCTCACGCATGCAAAATTTAGCGAGTATGAAAATGTTGCCGATAGCTAATTTAATTTTTGGCAACACTGACTTCGGATATAGCCCTTTCAAGTCGGATGGCTAGTTATTTACATGCTGTCTAGCAGCTATACTTTATAGTATTTAGCTAACAGATTTTGTTATAAGCCCCATAATTTTTCTTGTAATATACTTTGCTGCAACACGTAAAATATACTTAGCACGAGTCCTATGACAGCAATCAATATGACTTTTTTTATGATATTGGAAGGCAAACAAGCAGACGGATTTTCTGATAGTAAGAAATTCACGTTGCCTATAGACACCAAAGGTGGAAATGGTGCGTTGCCATCCTGAGACTGGGATGGCAAGCTTCCTGCGTGAGTAAGTTTAGTTTTTAGCTTTACCCTACCCTCCAATCCAAAACACGACAATGGCGAGCAATGACGCTATTGTGGCAGGAGTAGCTAAGGCGGTGGTACCAATCCGGGCGAGTCGTTGCAAGACTACTACCTAGATCATTTTATAATAATTCATCATTTTAATAATAATTGTTACTTTGAAATTATTAAGCTACAAGATCTATTTAAGGAGGGGAGTTTTCACTTATTAACTGTATAAGTTTACTTTAACAGTAATGAATCTGACACACGGCAATGGGAATGTTTTTTAAAGTTGTAAATAAATATATTTAATATATAAATAATATGTTGAAAGTGGCGCTTGTACAAAGTTACTGCATTCATTTAATAGATTAGGACCTAGGCCTTAGGACTCATTGCTATATTTTACAAATATAACTGAAACTTTAATAACTAATAACCTTACAGGTAACATTTTAGGAACTCTAAAATGTTTAGTTCTGCAATATTGCTAGGCAAAATAAAGAGATATTTTCTTAATTTGTGTTAGAAAGTAATTTTGCCAGCTACACAATTCCAGCTTCAAATATGTGTTTCAAAATTAGCTTTTGTAGGACAAAGTATTAGGTCATAATTTAAAATCATGCTAAAAGCTTAAATTTGTTCAAATTTATGACGAACATTGTGACATATTTTTTCGCTAAATATAATAATAGTATATTAATGACGTCAATAACAAATAAACCAGAGCATCCTTTTAATAAGCTGCCTGGCTGATGAACGGTAGGTCTATTATTCAGAGAACCAGGAGGATTACATAGATCTAAAGCAGTTGTAGAATATGTTAATTATATAGAATAGTCGTTTTAAATAAGTCATGTACCTACCATAAAACTAAAGGTAATATCTGAGGATCACACTCCTAGCAACTTGTCTGCAATATTTAAAATGTATTTCTTTATCATAGCACAATTTAACTCATTCCAACTAAAACTCAGGGTCGGTTTGTTTTCAGCTTATCAATTCCATACAACTGGAAGATGAGATTTCCCAGTTTGAGTAATAGTACGTATTCAGGACAGTTATTTATTTGGAGTGTAAGTTAGTACCTCTAGTTCAAGATACCGAGTATCAGAAGTAATTGGAGCTATTAATTGTTGACACTCTAGTTAGAGGTAAATGAATTAATGTTTAATATCTTTACAACACCTATACTTTTCTATATATTTAAGTTATTAGCCCAACTGTTTCACTTATTGCAATATCATGTGGACTAATAACTACAAAATTTTATCATTAATATGATGTAATTGATTGTGAATATTTTGTGAGTGTATAAAAATAAGTATTTGGTTGTGAAAACATTAGAACTTATGCTGCACCATATGTGATATTATTTAAGTAAAACACCATAGTCTTGTTACAACCATTTTATTTTTCTGTACTTATTTTCTTTGCAGAAAAATCTTATAGACCATAGGTCTTACTATACATTACTTAGATCACTAAGATGTTAGACTACAATAGAAAATGCACTTTTTTTTCTATTTTCTACTTCAAAATGAAGACGCAAGTGGTATACCTACTGTATTAGTCACAATTATTTTAAGGGCGCCTTCTAAAACGAAGGTGTAACATAATACTATATTAGTTTACATAAAATTATTGGAATAAAGACGCAGTATTTTGGCGGATATTATCACAATACAATATGGTGCTACGATAATTAAGTCCAAATATCAAATAAGCGTATGCACTTGTTGCAGTTTTTGCTATTTCAATTTATAACAAAACAATTTCAATTTTTCAAGATGAATTTTAAATTGAGATTAATAGGCAAAGGTCAGACTAATATCTTTATTGTCAAGTTGGTAAATCCAACATACAGCGTCTGTGAGGAAGAGCCTTAATAAAAATAATAGAAAAAGTTTCAATTTATTGGAAACTTTTTATTCAACAATCCGTTAAAGAAATGCAATGAAAAAGGTTTTTTTTGAAGAGTAAAGAAAAGGAAGTTGAATAATGTTAACTAGCGCCATCTGTTGATTTTCTTGACATTATACAAGTAATAGGTTTGACATAATTTTTTTTTTCAAACAGTTTTGCACTAGTTATGTAAAAAATACCACTAAAGGGGTCATTTTTACAATATTCAAATGTGACCATTCAATTCTCTACTCTCAATAATTTTAGGCTATGACTAGACATCCACACACATACACCATACAACCCAAGCAACATTTTTACACTCAGTCATTGTTTAGATATAAACAACCAATCATAGCACTTTTCAAAAGTATAGTCCATCTTTATCATCTTTCCAAATCAACTCTTTATAATGCCTTTAAATGGAGGGTAGAGAGGAAAAGTGCAATATTCTTTTAGGCACTGGAATTGAATATAGAGGAAATAAGTTGCTTTGTCTTTAATTTTTGAAAAAAAATTTTTTATGCCCATACCAATCTCTCTACTCTACCTTTGGCCTTTTTAAAACATTCTTATTTTATTCCAAAATCAAATATCATGTAACATAACAGCCTAAAACTAGTTTTTTATTTGTTATATGTATTGTGTTACAGTATAAATCTAGATCCATTTTTTTCAAAAGGTCATCAATCATAAGTCTACTTTATTTAGTACATTTAAAAGATATTGACGTATGTTTATAGTAAAATACTTTTATGTTAAGAGACACAAACTATTAACTAATAACTATAATGTTTATTTAGTCATAATTTAGTCACTGGGTGTCAAAATTATGCATTCGCAGTAAAATCACAGTTCCAGAAGGCACAAGAAACATCCAATATACTGCCAAATCCATATCCTAAAGTCCACTTCCAAAAAACAGATTTGTGTTAAAGTTTTAATGTAACAAAATTTATCATCTGTCGTGTTACATTTGGTACATAATTAGTCAGATTGAATTCTGCAATGCATGATTTTAGGTAGAATTTCAAGCTATTATTTCTGATGCAGATTTTAGATTTGAGCACACTCATCAGAGTTGTCAATGAGTTTGACATATGACTTTTTTTTAATCTGATAGCATTTGACATTGAATCAAATTATTTGAAGAAAAATGGAAACATACCAAGCTAGGTGATAATTTTAATAGCAGCTTCATGCATTTTTCGACTATTAAGTGGCTTGTTGTGCCTTCAATGACAATGGTCGCCATTCAAATCTGGGTCCAGATCATTCATCATGAGTGTGGTAGACTCTCCTCATTTTATTATAATACCAGTACTACTTTTCTGGTATTCGATGGGCAGAAATATGTGCATTAGTTTCTCGATTTCCCCGCGACACAATGGGCAGCGTTCACATCTGGAAATAATAAAAAAATAATTAGTTTAAATCAAAATACTTTAAGATTATCATGATTTGACATAATGAAAAAGTGATTTTCTATCAGAGTTCTATTATTTATATGTATATATAATTGCAAATTGCTTTTATTATGGTCGTAGCCATTTTTGGACACCAAAACCGAACCAAATGATACAATTGTTAATCTAAAGTTATTAAGATGACCCGCAAGACAGCAACGCACTTGTTTAGCCATGTTTTTAGGATTCAAAGGTATAAACCGAACCCTGTTACTAAGACTCCGCTGTCCATCTGTATGTGTGTCACTAGGCTGTATCTTATAAACCGTCATAGCTAAAAAGTTGAAATTTTCACAGATAATTTATTTCCTTTTCCGCTATAACCACAAATACTACAAACAGAATAAATGAAATATGTAAATGGTGTTCTCCTACAGCAAACGTGATTTTTTTTGTAGTTTTCATAGTGCGAGTCAGACTTGCACTGGGCCGTTTTTATTGTTCACTATAATTTGTTACATAAAACAAGGAAGAGGCTTATTTATAACCACTTATATACGTGGAGGTTACCACAGGTAGTTTTTAAGCACTCTCTATTTCTCTTTTTCTTATGTTTTTTTTAAATGACTAATTGTTGCAAACGAAACAACTTCACCGAACTTTGTGGACGAGTAGTGCTCAGCGGAAGAAATAATTATTTGACCGAGTGGGATTATGTACAATGCCAAATGAGAGACCGAACCTAGACTTGGTACTGCGTTCTGATTATTCGGAGTTTAGAAGGGTTCGGTGGCGCTGCTTAAGTTAGGCGCCAGGCGGAAAGGACTTATAATTCGTCGCCGATAGAAACTATCAAATCATTGGACTCAGCATTCGTAAAAATTCGTAATCCAGTGGTACCAAACGATAACAGGTAGGTTTGGATTTTTCATAATTTTTAAGGTGGTAGATTCTTGTCTCGACCGGATTAGTACCACCGTCTTACTTATTCCCGCCACAATAGCGTCAGTGCCCGCCATTGTCCTGTCCTGCTTTGAATGGTAGGGTAGCCGGTAAACTTACTCAATCAAGAGGCTTACCATCCCAGCCTCAGGTTGGCAACGTACCATTTCCACTTTCGGTGTCTATAGGTGACATGTATTTCTTACCACCAGGAAATCCGTCTGCTTGTTTGCCTTCCAATATCATAAAAAATATATATATTACCTGGGAGCACAGTCCGCGCAGCACAGCACATGTCGGCAGGGCAGGAACAGGGTGTCGATGGCCGCGTCCATACACACGCGGCACGCCAGCGTCGACCTGTTGCCGCTACTGCTGCGGGATCGCGACCGGCCCTCCTGGAGACATAACAGGTTATCATTAAAATCTTACTATTACATACAAAAAAAATAGGAACAAATTATAAATAAATAAATATTACTGGACAAATTGATCTAACCCCTAAGTATTATACGCTAGTGTTATGGGTGTTAGTCAACGATATTAATACATAGAAATACTTAAAATGAATACCTACCGTATTCATTTTAAATGAATCAAGTTTGTTTTGTATGAGAAATAAAAAAAAATCTTTAAACTTGCATAAGTGAAATCAACGTAGTCTAGATTACCCACCTTGTCCGTGCTGGTCGCAGAGCGTGGTTCGTGTGTAGTGCGATGGTGAGCCTCTCGTCGTGCGCGGTCGTGCACCTCGCGACACGTGCGTCGAATATCGAAGACATAACGCCGTCCTAATGTCGACGAGTCGTTGAATATTGATGCTATCGTACCCTGAGGAAGAGAGACTGAATTTACACAAGTGTTACATGACACTGAACACATAAGGGCTTTTACATAACATAAAAACCTACGCAGGTCATTTTAAGTCCGACAGTCCACTCGCAATGCTGCTAATAAGTAATTAATAGTAAAAAAAATTTTTTAGAAAAAGTTTTAACTCTCTCTCTCTAAAACCCTTTCATTTGATACTACTATTCCGCCATCTTGGTTGGTCCGCCATATTGGATTTAGAATCATGTCATGTACCTTATTGTGCATTGTCATCCAAACTAAACTTGTATACAGAATTTCAGCTTAATCAGGTGAAGATATCTACATCAAAATTGAATTCTAAGATTCCACCCGAACATACATATGTATTTACATACATACTATAATTAAATAAAAGCTTTTGAAAAATATAGCCTCCATAACAAACAACGAACTAAACTCGTCGGTATAATATAAAACCGGCCCAGTGCAAGTAGGTTCCGCGCACAAAGAATTCCGTACCATTATATCTATTAAAAGGAGCTCCTTTTATATATTAATGTCATTCTGTTTTTATTATTTGTTGTTATAGCAGCAAAAGAAATAAATTGTAAAAATTTCAACTTTCTAACTATCACGGTTCTTGAGAAACGACCTGGTGACAAACAGGCGGAAAGTGGAGTCTTTATAATAGGGTCCCGTTCTTACCCTTTGAATAAAATGGCGCCATTGCAATGACACACCGGCGATTTTTACCGTAAATTCCTGGTATAAGTTCATAAGTCGTCGATAGGCATTACGTTTCTTGTTCATACATTTTCCCCACACTTTAGCATTCATTGCCCATTATAATTTGACGCAGTTAATATTCGAATCTTATATTATTTTAAATTTAAACATGTTTACACGGACAAGTTCGGAAACTGGTTTATGAGTAGATTATGACGTCACTTTTCGTAGAGGACACGCCTCTTGAGGATATACATTAATTTATAAATATTTAAAGCCACAAAATCAGTTGATTCTATTGGTTATATAGCTATTTTTGGAATTATTAAAGTCCATATCTGTGATATTAAAGCTTTACACTTGTTGCATAACTTTGTTCTGCCTTGGGTGTTATTTGCTGAGATATTACTTGAGTATTTGATGAAAGTGTAAAGACTGCCTTTTAGCTCAGAGGGCATTCATAAATTACGTGAAGCAGTCAAACGTAGAGGGGAGGGTCTTGTTTTGAGGAGCGGGGGGTTTTGGTGACTAGCACGTAATTTCTCGCGAGATATTAAATTCTTTTTTATATAATTTTCGTCTGTCTGTTTGTACCCGCTAATCACTGAAACGGCTAGACCGATTTGGACGAAACTTTCACTGACAGACAGCTGATCTAATAAGGAGTATCTTAGGCTACTTTGATTTCAGAATTTCATTTTAGAAATCCTACCACTATTATAAAGGCGAAAGTTTGTAAGTATGGATGTATGGATGTTTGTTACTCTTTCACGTAAAAACTACTGAATGG
>DVZL01007550.1:0-10694 GCA_018236625.1 Lasaia peninsularis
CTCTTTGAATATGCTATAAAATTATTAAATACACTACTACATTAATTAAAAATTAGCAGCAAACTGAATTTCTACAATAAAATATTGTGACTGGTGGGACGAATACGAAATCGGCTATAATTTTTTTTATAACATATTTCGAATTATTTAATTATTATTAAGATAATAATAATAATGAATAATTGTTTTTAATTAAAATCTTTAAAAAAATCAACACCATAACTTCTTATACTTAATCAACACAAACGTTTTTCAGTAATTTTCTTAAATTAAAAAATTAATCATTATTGTCACACATTTGTAATCGATTGACTGTGAAAACTGATAATAAATTCGATTGCCACACATCTTCGTTAATAGTTTATGATGAATTTGCATTACTTGATTTATAGCCATTTCTTTAAATCAAGGATGAAGTATTTTGCGGAAATTTTCAAATATGTGACTTGGATCGTTTGCTCTATTTTATCTATCGCTTGACCGACTACTATGTATAATTTGTATTTTTTAACCTTTTACCTCTAATTTAAGAAGAACGAACTCTCCGTATTTGATGTCACTAAACTTGCGGATTTCATTTATTGTGAAAACTGCTGGCTCACAACTAGGGGGATATTGTTTTGATATTATTAACGTTGTAGTCACATTCATCGTATACATCAGATTATTTAAGTTTCAAATGCTGGGCTATAGAGCTCGACTCACTTTTTCACAACGCAGTGCTTATCCCAACATGTATCCGGGTATGTAAGAAACAACATGAAGGTATAATGCGATTTAAATGGGTTCGCTCCGCAATATTTGTAGAGTAGAGCTCGCAAATTTAAAGTGTCGTTGTAAAAATGAGAAAGGTTCCGATTGTTCGGTCATGTCGAAAGAATGAAATATGGTCAAAACCAATATAGAATGCGAAAGTGGATAGATGAGGTATCCGGGGAGACCTAAGTTGATATGCCACGATCAAATAGCTCGCATATTATCCGAGAATGGTGTCAAAGTCTCCGAAACTGGCGTGTTTGTATGAGAGAGGCGTATTGAGATTACTGAAAGTGGAGAAAGCTAGGTAAATATGCCGGAATCGGGAAACTTTACACT
Organism: Lasaia peninsularis; assembly: GCA_018236625.1. Classification (NCBI taxonomy): domain Eukaryota; kingdom Metazoa; phylum Arthropoda; class Insecta; order Lepidoptera; family Riodinidae; genus Lasaia; species Lasaia peninsularis. Next base: position 1,096 of record DVZL01007550.1, read on the forward strand.
CGATACTCTATGCCGACACCCAAGGGACTTAGCGTGTGAAGATATTTATGTATACATGTATGTAAAAAAATGTTTGGAGGTGGTTTTAATTTATAACAAAAATTAAAACCACCTCTTTGCCACCCTTTAACACCTTGCCCCAGAAAAATATGCTTAAATGTTCAACGATAAGCCAATTCTTACTTTACAAAAAGCTATCTTTTAGTAGGTACATCAAATTTTGAGATCAGAAATTCAACTTTTGTATGTTTTTGTGTGACTGGTGGGACACACTACATGCTATTGGTGTTTATGAGTTTTATAACAACTTTTTTACCTTTTCCTAAAGTATTTTTATGTTACAATAAAAATAAAGATGTTCTTTTTACATTCCGATGCTCTCTCTATCAATCTTCCAATTACATGGACGAAAACGGCATCGCCAACCTAATGCAAAATAATCATACTGCTTTTTGTTGACAGAACAACAACTTGCGATAGTAAAAAAAACAACTTTTCCACGTTTTATTTGGAATAATTTTTAAAGAACATGTAAATTTAACTAATATACATTTCGTTAAGCATAAATTGGTTATGATCAGATCAATTTAAAAAAATATCTTGTTTTCCGATCTTCCGTGGAATGGCCCAAATGCAATTTAAATGCATGCTAAGTTTGTAGAGTAATGTTCAAGATTAAAAAGCATTTGTTAAAATGAGATCAGAAGAAAAAGTGGGATCGAAAAAAGCACATACATACATATACATATTTTTACACAAGGTCATGAGGTCAAAAAGACAGTGCAAGCAAGTGCCAAGTGTCACGAATTTTACATACTTACCTAGCTTCTTTAACATTCATAACTCTTCATGGTAACACAGTATCTGAGACTTTTGACACCACCCTCAGATCATTCAAAACCTATGTGCTTGTGGAATGTCATCATAGAACCCCCAGGCCCATTTTATATCTTGTTAATTCTACATTCTTTCCACATCAACAAACCAGTGGAACATGCACTTTCTTATTAAAACACCGGTACTTTCTTTCAATCGAAGTTAAGACAGTTATTAACATAAATATAATGGATATTGCAGTACTAAAATGTAAATAGAGATACTAAACACAAATGGAACAAAATTATTTGCTTTGTATCCCAGTGAATATACAGGGTTTAAGGCTAGAGTCCTTAGGCTTTTTGTAATCTAACAACTAAGATTTGGTACAATGTCAGGCAATGATAAGGTCAATGTTCTGCAGGTCATTATTGGAGAAGGGTTAATAAAGTCAAATTAGACGAGAACAGTAGGGGACGTGTAATATTTTTTTATTATATACTAACAATGTAAACCATTAAGTTTTAAGAAACATAATATAAATAGATGAACTCTGTTCACAATCTACTAAATACAATAAAACATGTGATATTAGTAACATGATAATTAGGCCCTAGAAGAAAACATACACTTTCTTTTATATAACCATTTGGGTGGAGAGCCAATACAATTAGTCAATATGCTATCATATTCGAGGTCCTACAACAATTGTTGTAATGTGAGCTGCTATTGTGCGTCCTTTTGTATAGTATTTGTCACAAGTCAAGCAAATATGATTAGAATTTTAGCAGTATGAGACTATTCTCCCTAATAAGTATATTTGATATATTTTTGTTTTCGTCGTCATCGTCTTTCGTTAGATTAGATGGCACAGCTAAATAATAAAGCACAGTGCAAATACCTACTCATGTTTTTTTTATTTCCAAGCAAAGTTTTTATATGTGATAAAAATATTTTACAATTTTAGATACAGTAATAATTGAATAAAAATTTGGATACTGTAATCATCTTAGATAGTCCGACACGCACAAAAAGGGCTCCATACCATTTATCTAAAAAAAGGACAAAAAAATTGTGTTTGTTGTACGAGAGCAAGCTCTATATATTTAGTTTATTCTCTTTTTTGTATTTGTTATTGTAGCGATAACAGTAATATATCATCTGTGAGAATTTCAAAAGGCTAGCTATTATGATTCATGAGATACAGCTTGGTAACAGATCATATAGGTATGGAACGCTAAAAAGCTTTCATACATGGCATCTACATGGCCACACTTTAATTATGGGAGATAAACTGAAAAAGCTATTCAAGGTACTACATTTTCAATACCTCCACAGAACTAAAACAATGCCACTTACTTCAAAAGAATTAATAGCTGAATGAAGGATGAACAAAAAAGTTTTATTTTAAGCTGTTGTAAATGCCCTGATGATACTTAAATACTACTTTAAAATCTATATGTAAAGAAACTATTTATAAATTAATTAAAAATGAGGATTAAGTGTATCACAGTATCTATCCAAATATTTTTCAAATTTTTTAAAACACAAATTAAAGTTGTTTAGCTCATTTTTAGTTTTTTAGTACAGATCTATAAAGTAATAGGAAAGAAAATTAGCTATATCAGAAGTATAATATAACTATAATATACAATCTTTTCAATGCTTCCATTAATTGGTAGATTTTAAAATATACAGACTATCATGAACACAAAATTACTTGAAATATGAAATAAATATCTTTTGATTTCTTATTATAATATAATTTTGAACATACAGCAACTCCAGCAAATATTATTATGTTTTCATTTAGTGGTTATTTTACTAACTCTCATATGGTAAACATGTGCACAAAAATTATGTTTCTTGCACATAATTCAAAACCAGACAGCTGTTTGGTTTGTAAGCAATATAATATGCTGTATCAAACCAGTTTTAGGGCAAATTTATTGAAAAACAGATCAGTATGTTAGGGTACTGACTTATCTTCAATTTCTTGGTAATATAATACCCAATGTTCGGCATGATTTCGATACAGATGTTAGTAGAGACAAAAAAGTAGGTAGTTGTTTTGAAGTTAACATTAGTAGGCACTTTTAAAATAATGATTCTGGGGATTAGGTATTAATATTATTTTTAAATCTCTACAGTAATTATTTTACTAGTAGTAAAAGCAGTTATTGTTAGCTGTTTTTTTCATGTTGTTCAAATATATGAATTATTTACCTTCAAGGCAGACCACTTGCACTCCATCTTGTTTTAATCGCTTCAATAAGATTCCATGAACAGAATCAGGATCTCTTGGGGCTCCATCACTATACAATATAAATGTGCCTCGAGCACAGCAATGACTGATTCGTGCTTTTAACTCCTTGCACTGCACTGTCGATGATAACTCTATTTTTCCTGCTGCTAAACGACGAAGCATAATACTTGGAATAGAAAAGTTCACAGCAGAACGTATGTGAGATACAGTATACTCGTTGGACCCTCGACAATCTATCAATATCGTATCTCTCTCATCTGAACGCAGTTTGGCTAAAAGCCATTCTTTCGACACCAAATTACAATCACATTCCGAATCTGTAGGCATTTTGTAGTTTTAATGAAGCCTATAGTTTGAACAAGCCCTGTAAATAGCCTGTTGCACTTTTTATTAGGAAGGTCCGTAAGCACACTACGATTTTGGTAACATACGCATTGTCGATTGCACTATTAGAACAAATATCACTATTAGAGTTTTAAATGGTCTTTGCAAAATCTTATGAAATGTAATCTAAACAATCACAATTTTTGCGCCCTAAACAAACGACTTAACTCGACCCAACCGAGGCGTAAACAGCAGTAAACAGTGCTCTGCTTATTGTGAACCATAGTGTAATCAGTGCTGCCAGTATTATTATTTGCCATAACTAAAAAAAATTGTGTACAACTCATTTTTATAAAGGATTAATTAATGAAATAAATTCATACTATTTATTATATTATTGTAATATGTCTAATTATTCAGGTATATTCTCAACAATACGAGTATGCATAATTAGTAATCTTCACCTTCTAAAAAGAATCACAATCATACATTAAAAAATAGACAAAAATATATACGAAGTTACTTTCACATTTGTAATATTAAAAATATTCATGCACGAGATATATTTATTATGCTGTTATAAACGTATAATGTGTTTCCTACTAATTTCTAGTGTTAAACATAAAATAATATGACAATATTTTTTTCTTTATATTTGAAAGATAAAAGTCCTTAAAAATGCTATAAAAGCACAATAATGTGACTTATAAAATAAGAATAACTATTGAATGGCGGTTAAAAAAATACAAGCCTTAGTGGAAAATTCTATATATTCATAGGCAAGAAGCTAAAGGTACTAACCATACATTATGCTCATAACAACGTCATGGCCGCATTATTAAATATCTATCTCATTTGATTATTACGTCTATGTCTCATTCTCATAGGGCGAGCATGTTCACTCTCACTAGGCTGGCTTATTTTGACTTATTTAATTCTGCAAATCTGGTGGAAGAGAAAGTAATTGGTATTAAAAAGATGTAGCAATACCATATTGACATTTATTAGTAGTATAGTAATCTTCAGATACGTACACAGTTATAGATAAAAAAATTTGGCAAGGATTGTGAATGATTGTGAGTGATGTGCAGTATGGCCTTGTTCTTAGTCTTAAAAAATCTTATATCTATTAGCAAAATAAACTTTACTGCGAGTTTTGGTGGGAACGCGGAATGGAGCGGATCACTGTGAGATATTATTTTTCAATAATTGTGTTTTATTAGAGTTTTATTTGTAAAAATGGTAAAGTTCCCACAGCTTTACCAGAAGTCCGTCATCTCATTTTCCTTGGAATCATCTTATTACCCTCATCTTCCACGAATATACCATTATTATTGAAAAAATAAAATACCTAAGATTAGGCTGTATGGACAAAGTTCTCTTGCCTTTCCCTAAATGGGAAGAATATACAAAAAAAAACTTTACTGCCTTTGTCAATTGTCAAGTTTTTGTGTTTAAGAAAAGTAAAACAAGAAAATATTTTCTATTTAGCATAACATAGACGTATTTCTTTTCTTGTGTGGTTTGAAACCTGTCGTTAAAGTGTAGTTTAGAATTAAATATATTTTAAGTACATAACAATCATGGATGATATTTATGATGATATAGAAAACTATAATGAGGTGAACCTTGTTGAAGAGGTAAATATTTTAGCGCCAATTTTTATTTCAATACAAAACAAGTGTTTTGCGAGAATAATTCTTCACACATTATTATTTACATATTTTTTATTTAAATTGAACTACTTATTTACAGTTGAGAAAAGAAAACCAAGAATTAAAATTGAAAGTGGAACAATATTCTAGTACAATGTTTCACCTACAAAATGTAAGTAAATTTTCGTTTTGCCATAACATAATTTATAGGTATACTAAAATATGTTTTGGATAGGCTTTTGCCATGTAAATTGTTTGATTTTGTTATTGCTCTGAGAGCAGATGTGCATTGATTTTACAGAACGTTTTTCAGGATTTTGACAAACTGAACAATGAGTTCAAGATGTTAGAACTAAACTATTCATCTCTGTTAAAAACGGCCAAAGCAGAAATAGAAAGAAAAACGCTAATGATCAATCAATTGAATTTGGAGTAAGTGTTTGATGTTTACTGATTTTGATTTTTTAATTGATGAATGTTTCATTAATAACAAAATTATTTTAGGAAAGATACTTTAGTTATAAATGCGATGAAGAATACAGGTGGGAATATTTTAAAATACCAAAGGAATTGTGGTTTTAACAGAGCTGCTAGTAACCAGAATGCAGGTGAAAATATATCCAATAATAGAAACGAAAAAAACTTTGTTAAAGAAATGAAGACTGAAAGTTATGAAGATTCAAAGAAAAGGTACTTCAGTTTTGTCTTATTAACTTAAATTTCAAGGGAAATACTAAAGAGTTTGGGGTAATTCATATTCAACTAAACATTAATTTTGACACATGAGGTTACCTGATAAAATTTCAACAAAAAAGCCAGAGTATTTAAATGAAATGTCACAATGAGTCGAGAATATTATGTCCCATAATGTGACAGGTGCAATACTGTTCCATGATGGGCACAAATCACTATTTTGGCCAGAAAGGCCTTTAAAACATAACACAGGTGTTTTTGCTAAGTCTGATGTTTGATGGATGTAATTGTTTATTGCACTTAGGCAAGTCAAAAGTAATAGATTAGATGTCCCAAATTTTTCTGCTGGATTTTATTATTTTGTGTCTGGAGAATTCCAATTTAAGTCATTACATTTTATAAACTATGACTAAATAAGTTTGCTTTTTGCAGTTCATGCTTTAGAATATTAAATTGTACTCTTAATACTTTGCAGGGACATAATGTGTTATTTGTGTTATTAAGTCTAAATAATTTGAGATACTGCATATATTTAATTAAATAGAGGTTAAGCAGAAGGGAATGGTTTTTATTTTCAGATTACTGATGATTATGACTCAACAAGTTTTGATTTATAGAGACTTAACTTTGTAATCGTTGCTTCCTACTTAATTGCATTTAAGAGCTATTTAAACCTTACAGAGCCTGTTAATGATTACGAAAAAGTTACAAGTACAACTATGTATTATTACTTCTTCATGTCATAGACTAACAAGTTTTGTTACTATCAGTTAAATTCTTGAGATGTGAGACCTTGATGTGTATAAAGAAATTTAGTAAAGAAGATTGATAATATTATTGTGTATATACTGTTTAGAAAAATGATGTGATAATTTTTTCAGTTTCACTTGTTTTTGCATCAGCACTTCTCAAATTGACTTCTTCATAGAATAAATGGCACTTTTTAGGTTTCTATACCCAGAGGATGAAAATGGAACCCTATTATTAATACTTTGCTGTCCATCTGTATGTCCATCACCAGGCTCTCATACCAAAAATTTTTTTTTATCATTTCTATAAATAATTGTATGGAACCTTATCTGCGTGAATCTGGCTTGCACTTATATTTATTCCAATTATATTATGTGGATGTTCTAAAACCTGTACGATAATGTTGAAATGTTTTCCTATGAAAGTTAATCACCAAGTAACCTCAACAGTTGCCTGAAGTTTTGGCAGCTGTAATAGGTAAAACAGGAAACTATAATGTTCTAAGTTTAAAGTAAATGAATTTACTTATATTGTAGCTACAATATAAGTAAATTAATTTACAACAAACCAACTGAAATCCCAGCTAATCCAGCCGGATTAGTTCAAATCCCAGCTAATCCAGCTGGATTAGCTGGAATTTGAGTTGGTTTGTTAAATATATTTTTTAATTCATTCTAGCAATGAGTTAGAAACGCTTCCATTGGTAGAAAGCTGCTCTGCTACTACAACTCAAAGTAGTTCTCTTGTAAATACAATCTCTAAAAACAAAAATGAAGCTAATGAATGTAAGAACCAGGAAATACTAAAAATAAAATCTAGATCTCCATATGAATTTAATAATGATCAGAGAGCTGGGAAATTGATGAATAGAAAAAAAATGAAAAATGCAAAATTAAGGTAAGTATCTAAGACATTGATTTCTTTATCAGTTTTAAATAATTGTCAAAACAGTTATTATGGATTTTGATAGATGGTTAATAAAGTATAAAAGGTAATCAAACAAAAATAAAAATATTTTTTGCATACTTCTGCCAAAGTGTTACTTGATTAAGCAGGACTATAGTCTCAGCCAGTCCATCGTCACATCGGGCACAAATCACGGATTTCCTCACAATGTTTACCTTCACTGTAATAGCACTCTGAAAATGTACCTAACTTAGCAAAACTTATTGGTGTATGGCAGGGTTCGAACCTGGACTAGCAAAATGGAAGTCCGAAGTGCTTAACACTAGGCCAGTAAGGCAGAAAGTTTGATGGATATCCATATTTGTTGCATTTGAGCTTTTGCCTGAATTTTTGGTAGCCATAATAAGTAAAGTGGAAGACCAATCCATTGTGTTCTAAGGTTATGTGTAAATTAATTTACTGTTGTAGTTGGATTTTGAGTTGGTTAATCAAAGATGTTTTTTTAAATTTATTGTAGCTATGAGTCAGAAACACTTCCATTAGTAGAAAGCTGTTCTGCTAGTACTGGTTCTCTTGAAAATACAATCTCAGAGAACAAAAATGAAGTGAATGAATGTAAGAATAAAGAAATACCAAAATTAAAATCTAGATCGCCATATGAATTTAATAGCAATGACCAAAGAGCTGGGAAAGTGAAGGATAAAAGAAGATCGAAAAATGCATTAAGGTATATATTTATTTGAATAAATAAATTCCATTGATTCCTTTGTCAGTTTTAAATCTTTTATGATGAATAAAATTGTTAGTTTGCAAACTCGCGCCAAACTGTGAGTCAACCAAAGGTTCTCTAATTGCGAAGCAAAAATCACAATGAGAGTTAATTGTGTGTCTTGCTTGATTTTTATATATATATGGTGTAGCTATATTGGAGCGGCCTAATTCTACTTATAGTTCGTTAAAATTATTATCAGTCCGGTTTTCATCAAGATTATAACAGCCATTACGCATAGAGCTATGGATTTTTAAATTGGAAGTTGGTAACTAAATTGTATTTTATATTTATTTCTACTCTCATATCGTCGTTGATTGTCAGCCTGTTTTTTTGAATAAATTAGGATATAATCTAAAAAATTTACATGTTTCAAATATATATGTAGCTATTAGTGTCAAAATTTTTAAGTTTATAAAGTGTGGTCTGCAACTATCCATATCTTTAGTATATGTCAGTATTCTCTTATACATTTTTTTTGGGATATAAATATTTCTTGAGAGTCAACACTATTTCCGCATAACAAAATGCTGTATGTGAGCCAGAAATTTGCATAAGCGTAGTAGGCAGACATAGTACTTTTAAGTTCAGTAATCTTCCTTAACTCCATATATTAAACTAGCCATTTTTTTAAAAGTTTTTTTGGGAATAAATATTTATTTTCAATAATGAAAAGGTATTTACGCATTCAATTTACTATAAATATTTTTTGATTTTGTATATTTGTTTTTAGTGTGTGCTTAAAAAACTAGTCACTGTGGATCGGTTTGATCCTAACCATGACCATTGATATCTAAATGGGTCCCACAGGCTGGACATGTTTTTTATTGTTTAATTTTTTTAGTACTCATATTTTACTTTTGACTTTCTCGTAGAGAAAAGTTATTATAATTCAAACCAACTTTTCGCCTGAGGCTTCGGCTGCGTGAATTATTTAAAAAAATATAGATAACATTCAAAGAAGAGATTTTTTTCTGACTTATAAATACTTATTGTGTAATAACTTACCCTCTTTTTAATATAGACAGTTAAGAAGTAGCCTTCTCATGTATAAGCTATGTTACTGTAAAGTTTCATCCAAATTCTACAAGTAGTTTTTTCGTGAAAGAGTAACAAATATTCATTATTATTATTATTATAATTATTATTATAAGCCTTTATTCAGAAAAAGTTAAGATATATAGTTTTACACCAATAAACTTATTATATTATATACATCGTCAACCTTCTTCTGTTTGCCTGTTATTGGCAAAGGCCTCCTCCATCTCCTTCCATTCCATTCTATTTTGTGCCAGTCTTGACCACAAACTTCCTGCTGTCATTTTTATTTCGTCTTCCCATCATCTAAATTGCCGGCCTCTGTTTCTCTTCCCATTCCTGGGGTACCAAAACATGATTGTTCTACTCCATTTTTCTATGC
>DVZL01007551.1:0-10694 GCA_018236625.1 Lasaia peninsularis
GCTTTCTTTCTATCCAGGTGTCAAAAATATACGTAAATTAGAAATGCATTTTCTTGTTTGATAAAGAGCAGTAAAAATAGTAAAATTTCTCGAAACCGCATTTATTGACTTACTGCTGTATCGATTATCAGGGCAGAATTATTTTATTATGATTTTTATATTTGTCATAACAGTTGCAGCAAAATATATTATCTGTGCAAATTTGAGCTTTCCAGCTATCACCGTAGCCTGGTGACAGACAGACAGATAGATGGACATCGGAGTCTTAGTAGTATGAATCCGTTATTTACTCTTTGAGTATGGAACCCTAAAAACGTTCATCCCGAAAACAGTTAGTTATGATCATCAAAATATTGCGCGTTCGATTTCATTCGCTAAATCTTGGAATTATGAAAATAATACGCTCTGTTAATTCGATATCCTTGAAGTTATTATTTAATATTTCCTTTATAACTCGGAACAAAAATAAACATCGAGATTTGTCGTTAGATGATCAAAGCTTAATTGCGTTGACCGAGCTTCGGCGACGGACATCCGCCGATCCTCGGCTACGAAGAAAATGGATTAAAATAAAAATACTGCCAACCGCCAAACAAGTAATAAGTTTACACACGAGACACTAAAAGCACAGGTTAAGGTACAGACAGCTAAATAATTTGTTACACTTTTTATTTTTTAAAGTCTTTTGTCGTAATTTAAAAATAAAAAATAACTATTATTGGGACGTTTCTTAACGTACAAACATATCTAGAATACGTGACCAATAGACAATTGTTTATGTGTTAAAACAACTATAATATATTCAAAATTAGTGTAATATTATTACAAAAAAATATTTGGAATAAAGTAAAAACTACAATATCTTTTGCTTACAAGTTTTTGTCTGTTACGTATGATCTATCATTTATCATAAATTACTTATTTATGATAAATGATACCTACTGAGAATGACCATTTTTCTCGAGCTGACTGTACACTATGCTATATGAGTGACAGTTACTTCGAACGGGATGGCTTGTAATCATGTCTCCACTTAATATCTTTTAAATCTTAATCGTTACGTTTTTATTTATTTTTATTCATTTTCTGACTTAAAAAAATAAATAAAACGGAGTATTTAGTACAAAAAAGTCTTTTAGCCCGGATTGCTGTAAAAGGTAGTTCACATCAATATTTGACTTTCTTTCAGTTATCATATTGATATATGTAAAAATACTTGAGTTTTTGTTATTTAAAATATTTAAATTCAGTTTTTTTCTATCTAACTAACATAATCATTGCTCGCAGGTTAGTTGTTTTAAAAAATGTGGAAGTATTGGAATTGTAATTGCTTAACATTTGAAGATTATCATTAACATTAAAAGTAATCCCTACTTTCCTACTAAGCCACTAAACCGATCTTGTTGAAATTTGGAAGAACATAGGTAGGCTATTTTTTACGGACTACATTAAAATGAGGATATTTTTACGCAATAAATATTATAAGTCGGAAAAATGTATGCCCATTTAAAAGTTATCTCTGTTATTAAAATAATTCACGCAGGCCGAAATATTTTTTTAAATATTTTCCAAAATACCTACATAAACTTAATACCTACCATTTTAAGGGATACTTTGTTTACTAGGAAATACCATGAAGTAAGCAAATATACATACATTTACTTTGTAGACACAGTACAAATATAAGAGTTTTGGACAAATGTTGGCAATAAAAAATATCATATTGAGATTGTCAATTTTAATATATTTCTGTCTTCGAAAATATATGTACGAGTATATTTGACTAATTATGCTTAGATATAAATTGAATCACCATCCTGATACAAAAAGAGGGTATGTTTTTACGCAAAAAGTATTATAAGTCGGAATAATGTCTGCCCCTTAAGTTATGACGTTATTATTGTGTGTTGTTAAAATAATTCACGCGGTCTAAGCCGATAAAAACATATAACTATAATGGTACAACTAGACTTTTATGAAATTCGTTTATTAAAGGATTTTTTTTGTAGCTATTGAAAAATGTTTATTGGCAAATAAATATAAAAATAACACAGTTTTAATAATTTTATTATTTCTTAACTGCTAGGAAACAGTAAAGGAAACACAAATCAAACAAATGTTAGGACCCGACACTGCGCGTCATCACTATTTTTCACACTCTTACAAAATTCAACATATTCGAGATTAATCATAGATTTTCACAGATGGTTATTGGAAGGACAAATTTATAATAGCACAAATTTCGCAGATGGGTTTGAAAGATGAATCATTGCTAGCGTTATGTACAACTGTGCTATATTCTGTAGTGCTGGATAATCCTGGGTATGTCTAGCGAGTTGTCGGAGCCCAGGAAGCCGCAGAAAATAAAATTGATATCTCTCCGCCGCGGGCAACTCGAGAAAAAGCATTTCGAAATAAATGACTTTTAAATTTCATCGTTGCACACAGTTTTCCTATCAATTGTTGAGGCTCGCAACGTAACTAGATTTTGCGAGGGCATTTATTGCATGCGATGTACAAGATCACGACTTTTAGATATACAACCAAGCATCTATACAAATAAATAAAATTAGTGTATCTGTATGTAATATTTATATTACCGCTTTTTACGCGATACGTGTCCCAAAACTATTTTTCAGAATTTTTGTCTGTCTGTCTGTCTGCATGTCTGTTTGATACCCGCTAATCTCTGAAACGGCTGGACCGATTTTGAAGGGACTTTTACTGGCAGACAGTTAATGTAATAAAATATATCTTAGGTTACGTTTTACAGTTACATCAGATGATAATCTATAATAAATTTAACATTTTAAAAAATGCGTGCGCTCCGTAATATTTGTGAGTTACGCTCGTAGATAGCATTCGTAATAGTGAGATCAGAGAAAGTATGGGATTAAAAGAAAGTGTTGGTTATAGAAAGATGAAAATATATTAACACAACAGATATACAATAGCTGTAGGTACTCGGCGAGATCTCGGTTGACATTCCACAACCAAATAGTGGTGTCAAGAGTCTTTGAAACTGGTTTGTATCCATTACGAGAACGATGAATGTGTAGGAAGCTAGGCAGGTATATAGGGATCGTGATATTTGGCACTCGATACTCTCCGCCTACCCCGCGAGGTATCTGGCGGGAAGATATCTATAACAATAATTAGCAGTTACCGGTCAGATGTCAGTATTTGGTAAAAACTTTACCTCCCGTGCTAGTTGAAACTCTGATTATTTATAATTGCCGTGGTATTTTAAGCTCTGTCGCGATTTTTGTGAACTGAAAGAGTCTAGAAGTATCCTAAAACATCACATTAATTTTCATGACCCCAAGAATAGCTTGTGGATTTGAATTTAAAACTTTTCAAATAAAATATCAATTTGAATTTCGGAGTAATATGTAAATCATTCCACTTATATTTGCGGTTGCGCGTATTAGATATAGTCCAACTACCAGCTACCAATAACAGCTGTAGGCAGTAATAGTAGTACTCAAATATTATGAGGAATGTTTCAATAAATTAGTCGAAATCACTACATAATATAAAACAAAATCGCTATCCTGTCCTACCCTACGTGTGCTTAGATCTTTAAAACTACCTGATAGATTTTGATGCGGTTTTTTCAATAGATAGAATGATTCAAGACGAAGATTTAGGTTTTATACTTTATGTTTATATCTTTGCCTTCGTGAATTGTTAACATAGGTTACTTTCAAAGAGCAGATTTTTTTCCGACTTACAATAATTATTCTTACTGCGTAAAAGTATAGTCTCTTTTTAATGCAATTTGTCAAGCAATAGCCTATGTTTTATTCTCATGAACAAACTATCTTACTGTAAAATTTCATTCGAATCCCTCCAGTAGTTTCTACGTGAAAGAGTAACAAATATTCATACATACATTTCGCGTTTAGATAACATGCATTATATAGTCGTGCGAAGCCGGAGTGGGTCACTAATATTATATAATGTGAATGTAGTAAAACCGCACACAGAATTAACTACAACTTCATAAAGATGTTTTAGAACAGGATAAAAAAGTTGAATGTAACAAACATGAAAAAATAGAGTCTGATAGAGCAACATTCGACTACCTAATAGTCTACCAGTAGACTACCTGGCAATTTTGTTCACGTGAATCTCAAAAAGTTATTATATATACTGTTTTTGAAACTTCAAAAATAGTAAAAAAAGTACCGTCACGCTCAAGCCCTAAAAGTGTAGGTAGAGTGTACCACCCACCACGATATTAGGTCCCATAATGTGATTGACAAAGCAGATATACAACGTGAATGTGGATAGATCTGGGGAGACCTTGATTGACATTTCTCGTTCAAACAGCTCGCGTATTATACGAAGGTGGTGTCAAAAGGCGGAGACTCCGGCGTGTATACTTGAAAAGAATGAAGAATGTTGAGGAAACTTGCCAGGTATGTAGGGATCGTTACTCTCTGCCGCAAGGAACCTAGCGTGAAGATATATATGTATGTATGATGTGACAAATGGTAAGTCCTTTGCTATTTGCTAAACAAGTGATTCTACGAGGCAATCGAACTAGGGACCTCGTGCATTAAGGTCGGCCACTGACTACAAAGACGATTACTATATCTGAAAAAAAAACCTTTTGATACAAGTACTTAAGAGTCACTTTTAACGACTATCACCATTTTATGTTTTTTCCATTCAGTGTTTGTTGTGTATTAGCAATCGGTTCGGCGAATCATCGAAAGACACTTGAGCCGACTCAATATAGGTTGAGCAAATATGAATCCAAACTAACAATCTCTAAGGACGGATCGCATTTTTTATCGTAATTATAATTTGAAACTGATATGTTGGTTCAAGCCCTCTTGTATTACGAACATTTTTAATTAATCTGGATGAGCACTCACTTATATTTACGTCAATATCATAAGATAACTTATTGATATATAGTAAAAAAGAAAATTATATTATTGTGTCGAGTACAAAAAATGAAGTTAATTTTTGAGATCGATTAAAACTGACCAAGGCTTCTAAAAACGGCAAAAAATCACTTTTTTGCATTCTTTAACTTTTTTTCTATTTTTTTTTATTTTTATAGCGGCAACAGAAATACATTATCTGCGCAAATTTCAACTGTCAAGCATTTATGGTTGATGATACAAACAGACAGACAGACAGACAGCGGTCAGTAATAGGTATTAGTTTTTACCCTTTGGGTAAGAAACCCTAAAAACCAGAAGTAATAAACCTTGCCGTGTGTTCCAACGCCCTCCTCTGACATTTGAATTTAGGTACGTAAAAAAATTCGACGCATCTTTTACTTTCGTCTATAGATGTTTTACAAGTTTAGTACCGTCTAGGTACTACTATGTACTGTCTTACAACCTACACATGTAAAACACGAAGAAACTTATATTATTATGTTATATTACAGAAAGCTTAACGTAGAACAACTTGTAGCTTGTGTTTGGTTCATAGTCAATGGTGTCTTAACAGTTTTCGCTTCAGGCGCTTCTTGTAAATCTCTAAACGATTTTCATTATAAAGGATTAAAATGTTCGTAATTCATACTGTCTATACAAATAAATACAATTGGAGTGCCTGTACTTAATATTAAAATAACCGCTTTTTACTAAATGCATGTTTATGTTTATAAGGTACATATATGTACCAAAACAATATTCTTTAGAATTTTCGTCTGACTGTCTGTCTATCTGTTCCCGCTAATCTCTGAAACGGCTGGACTATTTTTGATGCGACTTTCACTGACAGACTTCTAATGAAAAAAAAATTATCTCACGCCACTTTTATATTAGAGACGTATAAAATGAAATAAACGTCTAGCGTAGCCGGTATCCAACTTTGAGGTACGAGGTCCCGGATGCCATTTCCCGGTAGGGCAACTTGTTCTAAGAATTTTTCAGCATATCTTTCCTTATCAAGTCAGTTACTTGAATGCCAAGTTCACCAAGTGCCGTGGAAGGAACGTATAATTCTAATCTTGCATATTTGAATATTTTGTAGATAAAAATATTCAATTAGATTTAACCTGGAAACCAAAATCCAAAGACGCTTTTAAGAATTAACATATACTGAGCTCTGCTCAGATAAAGCGGCTAAAATGACTATTTTATCTTTTTGTATTAAAAAGGATATAAGAAATTTTAACAGTGAGTTGTCAATCTAAGGCTAGAATATTAAGCTTCTTGAGTAAATTTTGGCTACGCTATCAAATCGGACCACGATAACGTTGGGCATTGTCTTATGACAAAAAGTATAAGTGAACTTTTTCCGTATTCTAAGACCGTCTCGTTGGCTGACAGGTTAACATAATAGTCCGTAAGCCAGGCGCTATTTTCGTCAATTATTTCGTCTCAGTCGATAATTCGTAAAATGCCTCAGAAAGTTGTATTATGAAGCGTTGTAGACGTCAGCTGCGGCTCCGATGGTGGGTTGAGCAGTGATAGCCGCCAACGCACGTAACAAAAAAAAATATTTTCAATAATTTATTTCCGATTAAAAAATTGATCAAATTAAAGTTAGACTAATTTTTTATTGAATTTTATGAATTTATTTTGTATAAATAAAATTGTCATTTAATTATAAAGTGGTGGAGTGGTGGTCATACCATGGTAGTTGTTTTTCTCTCATCTTTTAAATCACATATGCTGCTTTCAAACTTCCTACTACATGCCCTTTTCGTACCTACTTTATCTTTTCTTATGTGAATGTCTTTTTTAATCCCATACATTTCCACTTCTTTATCCCATCCTTATCCCGTTTTTATATAAGATGATATTCAGGATGGGCACCTAACTTAAGGAGATTTGACAATGGCTCTAGTTTTTACGTAGAACGACTGAAAATGTACTTATGTCCGAAATTGAACTATTTTCTTTTATCCTTTTATTAATAAACTCAGCTTTCTAAATCATAGAAGACAGCAAATCTGATACTATATTTAATTTGCCTAATCCTTTTTCGTGTTCAAATTTATTCATCGAGCGATCGTTTCCTCACATCGCTGCTAAGTTGAAGCTTTTAAATTTCAAGTAAGTTCAACAACTCACCTAAGCAAAAACTATCTACCCGTCGCGTGTAACGCCGGCTATAAGCAGGTTTAAAATTTTCAGGTAATTTCCTGCACTTCAAAATTTAACTGACGGTAAATGTAACCGAATATAAGTCGCATTATTAGCGAAGGCTTCACATGCAAATGTAGGTACTGAAAACTTATACGCGACGTAAGACATGCTACGAATAACGTCTGATATGAGTGACATTAATGAGAGATGCCAGCCGCAATTTGTTTATGCACCTGCATATTTACGAAGGATACCTATACGCTTCGTTATTTTACTTGGGTTGGTTAAAGTTTGAAGTATCTTTGATTGGCATTGAGCCTCTTTTATTGGATAAGACGTACGTAATATGGCAATAGCAAGCACTATCTCTGTGGTAAGCACTAACACTAGGAATGTACCATCAGCTTACCTTTTTATCTGCACAGATTTCTACAAAACATTGCTATGTGTCTATAACTATGATAACAAAATTGTCAACTAAATCACGGCATTTAACTGGTCCGGAAAGCCGTCAGTCTGATTTCGTGACATTTACGACGTGTTAAATATGTATATATATTGCAAATAATAGTTATATTCCCAATATAATATCAAGGAACCAGAATATTCAATATTTTTAGGGTTTGCTACCTAAACAGTTAAAACGGGACCCTATTGCTTTGCTGTCCATCTGTTTGTCACCGGACTGTACCTCATGGACTATGATAGCTAGACAGAGAAAATTTTAACTAATGATGTATTTAAGAAGCTAAAATGCCACACACGCACTCTTAAATAACTATTCCAAATATTTAGTATTGCTAACTCCTTTTAGAGTAGACAACATTAAAACAAATCGGCCCTGTGAAATTGAGATAGCCGGCCCTATGAGATGTTTAAGATGGTGGATACATTGCTGTTCGGAATATAATCTCCTGGTAGTTACTTTGTGGCCCTTATAAAAAAATATCAATAAAGTTAATATACAAGCCGGGAGTTCGTATATAACAAACGTGATTTTTGATTGAAATATTCACAGAATATTTATATTAATAAAGCCATTTGATCGCGTTACCTGGACTTAGATGTACGAGTTGCTTAGTACAAGATATTTATTTTAGAAAACTCGATAAAAATGCCTTAAAGAACTGTGGGCTATTACACAATCTATGAAAGTTAATATCCCTTGACAAATAACAGAGATTAGAGCGAATTATGTTCATGTATTACGGGCATTAATCAACGATACTGATACATAGAAATACATATTTAGATACCAGTTTAAAAATATTCACCTTGACCCGGAAACACAGACATCATCTATATGTTGATCATACAAATGCATATCCCGGTCGATGTCCCTTGAACGAGGTGGTCAAATATAAGACATAGAAAATTGTTGAGAAAATTTAATTTTTATCTAGTTATCCTTACAAAATAAAACCGATATGCTATGTAAAATCGTCATATTCTTTTTCAGTATTTTACTTGAAAGTAATACAATAAAACGATATCGCCTAAAGCCATTCCGATCGGATCAGATAGATTAAATCATAATGAGCCTGATATATGTAACTTTTCCCTAACGCACGGACAGTAAGTGCGTAATGAAGCAGACGGTTCCCAGCAGCAGAGGCAGTGACGCGATCGCATCTCGGAATCAGGAATCAATTACGAGCGGCTGACGCCCGGCGCGCCTGCCGCATGAATTATTGACGACGCTGGTCGCGCGATGCTAGAGATAGTGCGCTCTCCATATAAACTCCATTACAAATTAAACTTTTGTTTATTTTCCAATCGTCAAAATTAAATACAAATGTTTAAGTGTAAAATGCATTTATGCGTGTATCGAACTGAATTATAAATGCGAAAATTTGGATTCATGAAAGATGGATATAAGATTGAAAGAGTGATTTTAGCTGGCAAGCACGTACCAATACAAATAAGGTGTAATTAGGTCCAATTCGATAATATATGAATCCGAGCTCGATTGCGATTTTTTCCTTCACCATAAGAGCACTCAGAAAATGCACTTAAGTTAGAAAAACTTACTGGTACAAAAGCGGGATTCGAACTTGGACTACCGAAATGGACGTCCGAAGCGCTTACCACCAGGACACCGAGGCTCTCAATAGAGAGAAATGTACTGTGTTTAATTCTTATAATACTGCACTCAAGTCGCCCGGAGATCTCGGAGAGGGCGTGGACGCCAAACTTACAATTTTATAGTGGAAATGCAACACTATTACTTATATTTTTAAGCAAAGTCCTCGTGCGTTTGACATTTCGTGGTCTGTAGCCTAGAAAAATAAGAGAGAAAATAAATTTACTTTACTGTGAACTTTTTGTCAGGAATAATATAGCAACTATAGAACAAATTACCTATTTTGGCTGTTAAACTCTTCAGAGACAGTGATTAAGGTAGCCTATAACCTTAATTGGTGAAACCAGATAAAGGAAAACATGATGATGAAACGCGGGGTTCGAGCCCGACATGGCGACAGACTTGATCCCTGTGACGTAACAAAAAACAAGCACATGGCTGTCCTGATGGTAAGAGACGACCATGCCATATAGAGTCTATAAACTTTAGAAGCGTTTCTTGTGAAGCGTCTAAATAGTTTTAAATGTATCTAATTCAAAACACGGCCACTCACTGAGAACATTCGATGAAAGAAACTGAGCGGCCATGTATATTGTTGTATCTCATGAACCGTGTTAGCTAGACAGTTGCAATTTTTTTACATATGATGTATTCCGTTGCCGCTATAAAAACAATAAATATATAAGGGTGTTGCCACGCAAAAAACGTGATTTTTGCCGTTTATTATGCAGATCCCTTCGTGTGCAAGTCCGACTCGCACTTTGCACTTTTTGTTAAAGAGAGAGGCTTATTTATTTTTTAAATGTTCAATGCAGAAAAGGAGTTGTTTTTCACTATTTTGTAACATCTACGTCCTTCGCAAGGTGAATATTAATAATTTCAAGTATCTCCGAAATATTAATGACGGTATCGAACTGTAAATTGTTTTGGAAGAAGTTACACAGAAGCCGCGATATTTTCAATTTCACGAAACAATTATTCCGCCATGTCATCAATCGGATTCCCGCTTTGATTGCGCGGCAAATTCGTTTTGTTTGGGCACAAAAATTGCAATATAAAGAGCAGCCACATCATTCCCTTTTGGTTTAACGTAGATTGTTTCCAAAATGTAATATTGTTTGCAATTCATTTCGAACAAGCGATTGGCCACTTTTACTCTATTTATTTCGGATATTTGATGTCAATTTTTTGGATAACTAAGTGCTTGGGAAAAGTGTAATTTAATTTTTTTGAAAAACCCTCCCTAAATAAGTGCATAGAAGAACTTGAGATATATGTGCTTGTACTCAAAATATATATCACCTGTTCAACGTAGTCGGTATCCGACGTTGAGGTACTGGGTCCCCGGTTAGATTTCCGAGTAGAGCAATATGTTACTAAGATTTTTTTTCAATTTATCTAAAAAACATAGATCTGATATTGTTGGCTAATCGAGAGTGTATAAGTATGTACTTATTTTTTTTATGATATTGGAAGGCAAACAAGCAGACGGATTTCCTGATGGTAAGAAATACACGTGGCCTACAGACACCAAAGGTGGAAATGGT
>DVZL01007552.1:0-10694 GCA_018236625.1 Lasaia peninsularis
AGTATTTAATTGTGAACAAAATATAATTTATAAAGCTGAGGATGTTGTTTGCAAAAATAAATGATGCCCAAATAAACGCGGCCACAGCTAGTTCGTAATAAAAGAAGACCGACAGAGGTCATCTAGGGTTCGGGATATAAAAACCCACATTTCGTTTAATGCTATAGGAAGTTATTAGCAACAAAATATGAGTTTATAGAAACCATAAAAAATTGTAGTGATTTATCCGAAATCAAGCCGGAACACGACAACGTCAATGAATAATCAATTATTGTGTTTGTAGTGTTGTTATTTTCATTCGAAAAACATAGGCAATGACTAAATTCATGAAATTAAACATGAATACGTAATGAAATTTATTACGAAAGTCCTTGATCTCGGAGACGCTGCATGTTGCCATGCTAATAAATGAGAAAGGAATTAATATAGAAACATATTCTAATAATAATTTAAAGTTCATAATCCGCGTCGCAAAGTCGCATCTGTTGTCAGTAGCGGGGAAATATTCGAAATTTACTCTTATTTATAAAAGTCACTTAAATTCGAGGTTAGAAAAGTGTTCCTAAAAGCTTTTAATTGATTTATACATTTTTAATATTTTACAAATAACCTGCTTTCTAAGTGACTAAAATACGTGACTAAAATAGCTATTAGAACTACTACTAGTACTATTGTAATTTTAGACTTTATTTTCTGGTGTTATATTATATATATTTGGTTTTTGGTTAAATAACTAAGGGTATCAAATTATTTTATGGGGGCCATTACATTTAACATCCCTTTTAAATACGTTGCAAGGTATGAAAAGTAGATTAGAATATAATAAAATGGTCTATTTTTTACTTCAAGTAGACGTTATAAGCAGTTCTTATGATGCGTATAAATAATTCTAAAATTTACCACCGGAACGGAGCGTAACCTCTCACTGAGAAGATATTTAATTATTTTAAATGTCTGTGTCAAAAGAGGCTAAATAACATTCCAAATTTTTTTACCATAACTGTTACTTTATGGTATTTAAAACATTTTGAAACTTTTGATCTACATTATTCAATAATGATAATAATGTTTTTACCATTATTATCATTATTGAATATAAGTATTTATCACTTCGTAATAAAAAACAAAGTCACTTTCCGCAATCTTTAGATCTTTAAAACTACCCTAAGGACTTGGATACGTTTTTTTTAAAGTTTTACATACGGGCTTCGCAAGGCTATAATATTCATGTTATATCCTACCTATAAACACCAAAAAAATTACTGGGTCACTATCCAATGGCCTAGATCTTGGGTCACATGTGCAAATTAGCCGTTGAAAGTTTTAGCAAGGATCAGAGCAATGGTTAGCATTAATGACTGATGCAGCAGAAAGGGCAACTGTTGTACAAAAATCTTTTATTCAGCAATCTAGGACTTAAATTAATTCCAGTCCAAGCTTTAATTGGACTAGATGCAGTGGCGAAACTTCAGGGTGGCAAGTCGGCAAAATGCCAGCCGGACAGGGCCACGGTCGGTTTACAACAATATGATTATTCGGACTGTGTATATCAAATTGCTTTTTTTTAAAATCATTTTGACTACTCCTATGTACCCATATAAATGAGATGCTGGCTTTACAATAAATTAGGTACTTACTTTTAATTTAACGTGAATTATTAGAAAATCGAGTACCTAAGTCTAATTATAAAGTTTATATATGTACCTATTTAACGTAGTGATTTATTATTGTACTCTTATGAGTAAAAGTGTATAAATAAGTATTATAAAATAAAAATATATATTATTGTTGGTTCAGCTTTTTTATATTGGGGGGAGGGAGCCCATCCGATGAATTTGCCACTGGCCTCGAACGGTATAGTTACGCCACTGACTAGATGGATTGTCTTATAAAGTGGCTCAGTCTAACGAGTTCATAATAATACGTCACTAACTATCGGAAGTCGGGAAGGATACGGGCAGGATGTATAAGTGCATTTTCGAAACGCTTCCTCCAATTATGCAACGGTCAGCCGCAAGACTGCATTAGTGAAAGTTTGTGCCGAGCTGCAGCACGCTTGTACGGTTATTGGTGGAGTTATTAGTGCAGTCGTAATCTTGCCCAATTGGGCAATACGCTATGTGGTTTAATGTCTCAATGGTGCAGTCGGGGAGGAAAAAGAATGTGCTGTTTTATGAGTGAGTACGCCCCAGTTATAAGAATTAAAATGGTTTGATGGTGAAAGATTGACAAAACAATACAATGTTTATGTGATTGACTGTAGTGTGATATTCACGACCAAATTGCTCATGTATAATCCGAGAGAGATGGAAAGAGTCTCCAAAACCGGTTTGTATGAAAAGAGTAAGGAACGTGGGGAAGCTAGTCAAGTATGTAAGAATCGAGAAAGGTGGCATTTGATATCTCTGCCTGTCATGCAAAGGACCTAGCGTGAATATATGTATGTGTGTTCTAGGTTACTAATAGGAGGATAGGGATAGGTCGGTTTTCACACGTACATAAGATAGCAACGTCCCTATAATATCTAATGTTAGGTACAGTTGTTTTGTTAGAATAGTCATCTGCTTGTTTGAAAATGTCCCTTTATATAGGGTTTTTCAATAAGCGCGGGTAGATTTTGTCGGCCTGTAGCGGCCGATTTGTTTTGGTGACGTCTATTAAATCTTCTGTTTATTATTCAATTGCTTATGCCAAATCATCATGGCAATTTACACTTAGTTACATTTACGTTTTAATGGGAATACTTTTGTTATCAAAATGAGATAATAAATACGACCAATTTTGGGTGAAAAATCATCTTTAGCGACGAGGCACTTTTTTGGATGAATAGCTGTGTCATCCAGCAAAATTGCCGTATATGGGAAAAAACCAACCTACACGAGGTTCACCAGGAGATAATGCATCCTCAAAAAGTTGCTGTTTAGTTGGACTTTGGGCCGGAGGCGTCATTGGTCCGTACTTTTATGAAAACGACGTTGGTGAGGCGGTCACCATCAACGACGAGCGCTACCGAAAGATGATAACCAATTTCTTATATCCCAAATTGAATCAAATGGACCTAGATGACATGTGGTTTTAGCAGGTCGGCGCTACATGCCATACAGTGGACGCCACGCTTGACATTCTGCATGAACGATTTGAGGGTAAAGTTATCCCTTGCAGGGGTTTTGTTAATTGGCCACCAAGTTCATGCGATTTGACCCCGCTAGACTATTTCCTGTGGGGTTTCTTGAAGTTGCAGGTCTATGCCAATAAACCATAATCAGCCGATGCCCTAAAGTTAAACATAACACAGGCCATCAATCAAATTCAGCCGAATATATGCAGAAGAGTCGTTGAAAATTGGACTACTCGGATTCGTGCTACCGTTATAAGCAGAGGCGGGCTTTTCAATAGTGTCATATTCCATACTTAATGGCATACATGGGCCTTTCACAAAAAAAATTGTCTATAACTCACACACAGTCTGTCTTATTCCATTTCAAAATCTACCCGCCCTTATTGAAAAACCCTTTATTTAAACGCTACAAATATCTATTTATAGGATTCCGTACCGAAAGGGTAAAAAAGTTTAAAATTGGAACATATCTTTATAATAAGTATATTTTACCAACATATATTGTTTCATGATCAGAGATTCCGTATGTGTGTTTGATTTTCCATGTTTAAAAATATATAAAATACTAAATTGTAACATAAGATTAGATCATAGTTTAATATTATTATATGAGCAACAAAGTGTCGGCTGGAAATATATTAACGGATAACTAAAAACAAAGGACGTGGAATATATTTTAAAGCGGAGCTAAAACGAGGTTAAATTTTGACATTTTTATTTAAAAACTAGCTGCCCGGCCCGGCTTCGCACAGCTAGTTCATGGTTGACATATTGACAGCAGCGCCACCTAACGGGTCCAATTGTGTTTTTAAATCATACATGAAACCATCGAAATATCTGTATAAAATTTCAACCCAATCCGTTTAGCCATTTAAAAGTTATGTGAAATAGATAAGTACGGAAAGTTAATTCTTATTACCCGTTCTCCCATTACCCGTTTTACCGTAGGAAAGAAGCATATAAAAGAAGTAGCCTATGTTCATCAGATATAATGTCGGCTTCTAATGGTAAAATAGAGAGAATCAATGGAAAATTCAATCTAATATAGAATTTGGGCTGGTTGCCGAGGTCTGTCGTTACTTAGCTTGCATAGATTACGTAACTTACGTAGCTTATATAGATTACGTAGCTTACCTAGCTGGCGTAGCCTACCTAGCTTACCATAGCTAACGTAGAGCCTGTCGTAGCTTGCTGAGGATGTGTAGCAGTCGTAGCTTACGTAGTAGTAGAATAATTCGTTAACTTGTTTGCTTAGCTTTAAAGACCAATTTTCCATTAAAATCTTCACAAATACATATGTTATAGTACGATTGTAATTTAATTCCGTATTATAACATTTGCAATCCTAATCCGTATGTTTGTAAAATGGCTCTCAATAAAATACAGCGAATGAATAATATTTATTTACATTGTAAATTGTTATGGAATAAAGCTTTTATGTTGGTGTAGACTCCGGTGTATTTATATTGTGGAACAACCAGGGCCGGCTCAAGCTAAGCCTTGGACACAAAATTTTTGCTTTTTCGAAGGATAGGAATAAACACGGGCAAATCCCCCGACAAACTTCTATAATATATAAAATTTGTAATTACGTTATAAGTTGATAGTAAAAGTTTTAAAGAAAAAGTTTATTTTAGCGTATTTAATTAAAAGCATAGGTTAGTTTTTTTTAGAACCCTCAACAATGTGATACTTCCGCGGATAACGTGAGCGGTGATCACTAACAATTAGGTGACCAACTTGACCGTTTGCTTCCTGCTCTATCAACGTGTTGGCTTTTTTGGGGCCCCAAAATCTGTGTCGGGGCCTCAAGTACCCAAATTCTAGAGACGTATCTGCTAACAGGTAATTAATATTTCACCGCGGGCTTATTCTGACGTGTACACCTTTCGAATGATGCATACTGTAGATATTTCAATTAATGGCACAATATTTTTTCAATGTTTAAAGTGGTATACAGAGCAGAGAGTAATATGTAGAGTTTGCCCTATACTACTTTTACATAACGTTTTCTTAATTAAAATAGCCCCCTGGTAGAGATGACATCTTTGGTGTCACAAATTTTGTCAGCGACACGGTAATTTTTTTATAAAATAAAACAGTGATTGTCCACAGTTCTTCAGACGGTGCAACAGTGGCCTGTAGACACCATAGATGTTGTAGGTGCGTCGCTATCTTGTGGCTGGGGTTAGGCCTAATGTGTAAGTCTACCAGATTACTTACCCTCTGAATCTAAACCCAGCACCGCATTTTACCACCAATATCTAGATGCTCGCCTTTCACAAGGTTCTAGGCAGGGAGGCAGATGGTCTATTATACAGATTGCGGGTGCTATGTGTAGAATAAACTAACTGCCTCCCAACCTACAGCCAACAAGACAAAACCATTATTTTTTCTCTTTTGAAAAGTTTGTGATAATTTATTTGACACGAGAAAAGTGTTAGAATTAAATTGCAATTCTAAATTATAACTAAAATTAAATTACAATGAAGAAAACCGAAAACATATCTGGCGAATTTCATTAAGTGAGGCTCTTGTTTGTTTAAATACTATTTCTATGTTATCTAATAATGGGATAAACTATTGGGTGAATTTTTTCTGTGATTTTCAGAAACTGAAATGCGGACGACTATGTTCGATGATCGTGTGACGTCACACTTTATAAAACGTAAGACGTGTAGATAATAAAAACTTTTCGGTAATTATACTCCACAAAATTTGAATTGAAGTCTGTTTTGTGAAGTTTTATTGTATTTAAACTATATTTTTTAACACTCGTCAACTAGGTTACACAAGACAAAATGTTTGTTCATTTGGCTTAAAAATCACCTTTGATTAATTAAAAAATATATATTTATAATAAAAAGAAGCTTAAGAGGTAAGTACAGTCGCGTAGAAATATATTTAAAGTAAACCTAAACTTAGTATGACATTCCGGAAATAATAAAGAAGATTCAATAAGTAATAAGACTGATAAAACGCCGGATAAAGTCGACTCGAAAGGCCTAATGCTTCAATAAGATCATCAAGCAGATGGTCATTAGGCAAATGGATCATTAGAAAGTAATCTCCGCCGGATTGCAAAATCACAATCTAGAAGAATAAAAAATATGATGTCTGTTTATTTTTTCTTTAAGATAACGCTATCGATACTTATCATAACTTCATCTGGCTTCGCTATTGATCTGTGTTTACTGAAAAAGTAATTCCAAATGCAAAAACGGAAACCTTTTCTTTTGCTTGCAAAGAATAAATGGTCTTAAAGAACTTTATTATAAATGAATTAAAAGCAAAAAAAACTTTAAATAAGCTTTTATAATCATATAATGAGGTTGTGTTCATTGTTGAAGTGCATTAAAAATAACTATTCCACCATTTTGGATGGTCCACCATATTGGATTTAGAATAATGTCACGTACCTTTTCGTGCATTGTCATCCAAACTAAACGTGTATAGAAAATTTCAGCTCAATCGGTTGAAGATATCTACTTCAAAATTGAGTTAAAAGATTCCACCCGTACATACACACTTACATACATACATTGCAAGTTAAATAAATGCTTTTAAATAAATTAATGCCACTTATATGATAACATAATTAAATGTAAGAGTAATAGAATTTTTCGTCGTCGCGTCGTTACGGTAATTTCACAATGCTACCTGGTGGTAGAGTCTTGCAACGACTCGCCCGGATCGGTATTACCGCCTTACTTATTCCTGCTACAATAGCGTCAGTGCTTGCCATTGTCGTGTTCTGGTTTGGAGGGTAGGGTTTTCGGTAAATTTACTCACGTAAAAGGCTTACCATCCGAGCCTCAGGTTGGCAACGTAACATTTCCACTTTTGGTATCTATAGGCGACGTGTATTTCTTACCATCAGGAAATCCGTCTGCCTGTTTGCCTTCTAATAAAATCCTTTAATCATAGGTACGTACATGGAAAAAGCAATGCAAAAATCATACATTACAAAATAGTTCCCCTTTGAAATTTCCTAAAAAATACGTGATAGCATATTATATAGGTTTTAAGGTTGACTTTTTTTTAGCATTTTTTATTGTAATCAAATTAGTTCTAAAATAATACAGCCTTTGCAAAACGTTGTAGAATAGTCAAATGATCCGCACGAATTTCTGAAAATACGGTGAAAAATCACGTCGAAAATAACTGTAAAAAAAATTGTATAAAAGATTTTCTTTTTATACGATCTATGTCAACCCATCCATAAAGCTTTAGAGGGGGAAATATATAACCAGGTTATAGATCACATCTTGATTTATGGCTGCGAGGCTTGGACAATAACATTCGTCTAAAAAGGAAACAACTATTTACTGGACAGTGCTACTACGAACCACTATCGACATCGAATAACTCTGCCGATTTGCAACCTCTGTAGACATATTATCCTAAATTATCCCTTGCTATTTAACTTCGATCAAATGTACACCCGTATAAAGGTTGCATTGGATGCAAAAATTCGAAAATATATTTAAGAATGAGTCAGAGAATATTGATATTGAGTTGAACAAAATTTACATCTTGTGAAAAAAATATCGTCACACACGAAAGGGAAGGCCGAGATACATATGCACGCACGCTTAACCGACGCTATTAGGTCCAATAATGTGACAAGTAGTAAGTCCTTCACCATAACTGGCATAAATCTCGGGTTTCCTCACGATGTTTTCCTTCACCGTAAGAGCATTCAGAAAATATATATAAAAGTTAGATACACTCATTGGTACATGGCGGGATTCAAATCTGGACTACCGAAATGGAAGTCTGAAATACGTACCACTAGATTACGGGGACTAAAAATTAATTATATCAACTAATATATATTCCTTTAATTATAAGATCTAAGTTATCCTTATAATCTCGTATTCTCTCTGTTAGATAATGTAAAAAGGATATGTTTTTACATTATCTTAAATTTTATATTAAAAGAGAATGAAAAGCAATATTCAAGATTGCAATGAAGGATAAGTGAAAAAGAATGTATACCTACTCGTATCACATTTATTTTAATATTTAATAAATGCCTATTTTTGTGAGGAAAGGAAACAAACATATAAATTA
Organism: Lasaia peninsularis; assembly: GCA_018236625.1. Classification (NCBI taxonomy): domain Eukaryota; kingdom Metazoa; phylum Arthropoda; class Insecta; order Lepidoptera; family Riodinidae; genus Lasaia; species Lasaia peninsularis. The sequence continues at coordinate 8,195 of DVZL01007552.1, forward strand.
TTTATATTCAGAAATACACGTTGTATAAAGAAATCAAGGCTGACGTGTAAACCTCTTACGTGAGTGAGTTTTGACGTTATGACTGCAGCAATAGGTAAAGCGGTGATTTCCGGGCGAGTAGTTAAATAGCGTTCGCAATTTACAAGATTCTTGATATTATATTCTTCAAATTAAGTGATACAAATACGATAATATTTTTTTATTTTTATAGGAATCATAAGTACATATCTATGAATAGTTACTACTCGATGTCGATAAATATCCTTGATAGATTCTGTGAAAGAAACTGAGAGAATTCAGACAGGGTGGTAATAAGGTAGAGGGGTCGCTGAAATTGAACAAATATTGTGATAAAAGATCAGATTGGTCCTTCAGATTTGGTATAAAAATATGTGTATTGTTTATTTTGTTGTTTGGAATTTTACACTATTGCACAGTAAAACATTTTTCATGCGATTTATACGCTTGTCATTTTACAAACTGTATTTTAAAGTAAAACGGAAGCTTTTGACCGCCTCATTGGCCGAGTGGCTAGCGTACACACCTAACCGCATCGACTAAAAGCGAGGCTCTGGTTCAATTCTCGACGGGGACATACATTTGCGTGATGAACATAGATGTTTGTATTTCCGGGTCTGGGTGTTTATTAAATTTATTCTGGCAGCTATTTAATTATTTTTATGTATCTGCTTACTTTGGGGTTAGATCAATTTGTGTAATTTGTGCAGTAATATTTATTTATTTTATTTATTTAGCACTCCTAACAACGACTTGCCGGCATTAATAAACATCTACCTTATTCCCATAGGGTCGGCTATCTCACTCTTACCAAGACTTGTTTTAACGTTGTCAAATTCATAAAGCTGTCATAAAGTGACGTTAGTCAGTTTAGAGAGAGTTAGAAATACTAAATATTAGGGAGAGATTCGTTGTTAATAGTATAATCGCCATATAGTATTTTTAGCTTCATGACAACGTCATTTAAAAGTGACATATTTTTTATTGTTTTTGGCATGTAGTATATTTTTTTGTAATGAAAGGGCAAATAAATAGCACTGGCAGTATTAGCTAATGTAAGAAAGGCTGTCTGGAAATCGTGTAATTTTAATAAATTTAAGAAAAAACTTGAGAGTTAACAAATAAAATTTGTAAATTGAAAAAAATAAGTTATTTTGACATATACGACATCTACGAAACACACTTTACGGATTGATATTCTCAGAAGACTTTAAACATACAAAATATATATTTACATGAATACACTAGTATTATGCTTGCGTTACCGCCCACGTGAATTGTAGTCCCTTAAAAAATTGCCTGTTCATGATGTTTATCAGTTCATCATGTGTACATATATGTGTCAAGAAAACGACTGTGTATTAATAATACACATTTACCCTACATTCTTAACGCGGACGTATGATGTATAGCTGATATATAACTTCCTGTTATATAAAAAGTATCATTACTTTCACCAAGCAATTCTCTTCGCGAATTGAGCGACTATACATCTTTCTCAGCCGTTTGTTAGAATCATTTATCATTTGTAATATATTTGGCAAACTCGCCGATATCCTCTTGGGCACCAGACAGTAATAAATTATTATATAAATTGTATTATCTGTGTAAAAGTAACGTTATCTTGATTTTGTTTTTATTATAAACAACGGAAAGGCTTATATATTTTACTTTTTTTATAAAAAGCTACGTAATTGAAGCCAGCCGATAAACTACTATAATTACGAATGAAAACAAGACGATTGTCGACAAAAACCGACTAAACTCGACACAAAAATACACGCAAAATACACACAGACGCGATGATGCGATGAGAACTGACTTTTATACTAATGGGTGTGTATCATAGTCAAGTCGATTCTTAACTTTAACGATTTACACACACACACACACACACACACACATACGCACACCCACACGCGCACACACACACACATACACACAGACATATAAAACATATAAGCCTCTTTCCCTGTCGAGGGTTTGAAAGATAATTTTTATCTATTAAAGTTAACGGATAAATTGTAAAATAAGCACCGTTCGCAGCTTAACGTTGCCCGTGAGAGTTGAAGTCAAATTAAGTTAATACTCATCTAGAGTGGTAATTCTAGGATAAACTCCACACGTATGCTAATTCCAGTCTACTTCGAATGGCACTTAGTTAATCTTGTTCCTGCATATGCCACTTATTTTGTTATACGTGAATAACACAATAAAACTGCAGCTGACTTCAATTTCTCTGCATTCATGTTAATGAGAGTAAAAGAAAGAGATAAAGCACTCTTTGTGCTATTGAGTTAGTTTGCATGCGATATTTCTATAGGCGTTGGCATATAGAATTATAGATGTTGTTGGTGCGTCATTATCTTAAAAACAGGGAGTTAGTCACCAGCTACTCTTTCTTTTAGACCTGCGGGGCTATTGTGTATCTTTTTGACAGTTAAATGATACGAACTCCTAGCCCAAATTTTCGTATATTCAC
>DVZL01007553.1:0-10694 GCA_018236625.1 Lasaia peninsularis
AGTGTAATATGAATACTTAAAAGTTAAAAACCACAGAGACCAAGAATAAAAACTCAGCGGCAACAGCGTTACACCGGCTTCGCGATTCCACGAATGCAATATATTAGTATGGTGTCGGTTTAATTCGAACTAATAAGTTTAGGCGGTCCAAACGAAATTTTGCAGCAAAAAATCGCTTTTGCATTTCTATATGATGTTAGATTTGAGACGACTCTATCGATATTAGCGATTCTTGCCAAGGATTTATCCACGACAAGAAAAAGCTACGTCATCCACCTAACGTCTTCGACCAATCGACTTGAAGATTTTTTTATTGTTGTCAATTAAACGTGGACGTTGATTGGTCGATATAGTCACTTCTTCTTTACCGTGGACTAACAATCTACCTATATCATAAAAATGGATCGATGGATAAATGTGTTGCGCGAAACGCGAAAACGGCTGAACCAAATCGATATTTTTTTTATTATTCTAATTTTATTATTTTTTATAACACTCCTTGAAGTACGAGTATGGTTTTGACTGAGAGAAAAAAATAAAAAAAATGTATAAAAAAGCATATAAAAAAGAATCGAAATAATACTCAAATTACAATTTAAATTTTAATACCATATTATAAAGTTTAACTTTTAATGGAGGGGTTCGGGGAAGGCAAAACAATAGAGTGAAGTAGTAGTATCGTATAATTAATATTAATGTAAATCTAATATATAACATTTCCATGTCACAATGTTAGTTACCGTACTCCTCCGAAACGGCTAGACCAATTTTTACCAAATTTTATATGCGTATTCAATAGGACTAAGAATTGGCCAACATCTTTTTTCCAAGTGCGGGCGGTTGAAGTTCGCCGGATCATTTGATATAAAAGTTAATTATTTTGGTTTTGAATTTAATTTTCATCCCTTAAGTGCGGGCAGTACGAAGTTCGCAAGTACAGCTAGTGATTTATACTATTCGTATTTGACATTTAAACTTTATTATTTATATTTAAATAAAACGTTTTGCTTTTCAACATAAATTAGTAGAATATTAGTTTACCGGTTTCACTTAATATCATATTTCAATGTTACCGGATAGATGCTTCCGGGGCGATGCTGTTTAATGTCCGAAATCCTTTTATATAGTGATTAGATTTAGCTGTTACGATGAGAACAGAATGCTGTAGAAATAGCTAAAACTACAAACATCTCTTCCTCGTCCTGACGTTAGTCCCGATCAAAACCAGCATCCGCCTTTCTAATCGTCTTTCTCCACTTTGTTCGATTTTGATCATTCCATTGTGAGATTATTGGCAAAATATCCATCTTTACGACGTCAAGCCAGCGCTTCTTAGGTCTTCCCAGAGATCTTTTACCTGGTACATTGAGATCTAGGCATTTATTCCCCACGTACTCCCTTGGTTTTCGAACTACATGACCTAATCACCGGAGACGATTCTCCTGCATTTTATCTACACTATAAAAATAAATAACACTACGAAATACATGTATTTATTGAAAAAAGATTGCCCCTGGGGCAACGCCAAAAATGCTTCACTACAATGAGAATATGCAGAAAAAATTCCCAGACTCACTTACATACATTAATATTGTTGATGAAGATCCCCGAGGCAAGGTCTCTTGGCCGGAAAATCATCGCTTAGGAGGTCGTTACGTTGTGATGCTTATTTTTTGTGAGTTTAACTGGGTCGTTGCATAAGTCGAGATCAATCTTTTGTTTTTTACTTGTATTACGTAATGTTTTTACTACTAATATTAATATGTACAACCTAATATAACTGATTTAAATATAAGTTTAAATGTATTAATTACTGTCTATAGGCCCTACACTCAAGACGGAAAGAACGATCAAAAGAAAATAATAATATATACTATACTAGCTGTGCCCGCGACTTCGTCCGCGTTTTTGTTTGATTATTTTATTTTATACATTTCTAAAATGATATTAAAAAAATAAAGCCTAAGCCGTTCCTTATTACATCAGCTGTCTGCTAGTGAGAGTCCCGTCAAAATCGGTCCAGCCGTTTCAGAGATTAGCTGGTACAAACAGACAAAAATTCTAAAAATTGTTGTTATGGTATTACCTTGTAAATACACATATGCACTTAGTAAATAATCATTGTAATATTACATACAGACACTCATATTTTATTTATTTGTAGAGATGACTCGACGTATATATTACTACAGTTACATCCCCGACCAATCAAATATTTAATCGATTCACTACTACTCACCATTGGTATATTTATAAAATAAATATAAACTATCTAGCGCAAGTCATATTTAACGTCATCGTAAATAGATTTTCAGCTTACTATCGCAAACGTAAAGATCATAGATATACAAAACAAATACGAACATTTCATTTCAGAAAACATACGAGATATTATCGTATAGATAAAATCAAACGTGCGACGACTATAGATATAAATATAATGCTACAATGTCAAAGACCTCCTTTAACCTATTCGTCACGATTGAAACATTCAAATGGAGTCATTATATCGAAAAGACCAACATTAGTGTGTGAGTATGTGGAAAAACAGTGTTAATTTGAAGAGGCAGCATCAATCACCCGGGACAAGTTTTGTAAAGGCTTTATTCAGTTGCATCAACACTTTCACTGGCGATGTCATTATCATAAATCATAAGTTTCATTTAACCGCAGCTACTTTTGCGGTGCAATTCAAGGTTAGAATTATGTACAGTCGCTTGCAAAATTATAACCAAACATTTGAAGGCATAATATAATTAAAACTTCAGTTTGTTTTTTTTTTGGAAAATAAAAAGTATAAGTGTCAGAATCGATTAAATATTTTTTATCTCTGAATGAGTTGCCTGTGAAATTACACATAGACGCTAATAGTTAAATAGATGACAGAATAAATAAATAAAAAACACCTAGATTTGGAAAGGCAGACGTCTATTTATATTCACCACATAAGTACCCGGCCTCGTTGGGAATCAAACTCTACCTTTAAGTAAGGTTAATAGCGTTTAACTTTATATTATTATTTAATCAACAGGAATGAAAAATATGAGCTTTTAACATGCAAACTAAGATTGTCCTCTTTACGACAATTTGTCGAATCCAAAGTCATCAAATATAAGAATATAATTCTTCTAATCGAACACCAAACTAAGGTCAAAGTGTCCGTGCTCTTGGGGTCAATGATTACACAAAAAAAATTTTTTGTAACTTAATGTACTCGTCAACAAACTTGAATGGATCAATGACAGGTGTCTCAGTCACTTCAGTGACTAATGTATGAAACATGACAATGTAAAAAGCATTGCCGTGATTATTCTTTCCTAATTAGCTTTACAAATCATTCAATAGTATTTTATGAAGTAAATAAACATATAAAAAAACTTTTTATAAACAATCACCTCAAGTGAAAAATATATATCTACGCGCTTCGGGCTTTCATTTCGGTAGTCCAGGTTCGAACCCCGCCCTGTACCAATGAGTTTTTTCATTTGAAGTAGGTACATTTTCTGAGTGAAGAAAAACATCGTGAGGAAACCCGACGATGTTTTGCTAGATATGGCGGCGGTCTTGCCACCTGTCACATCATGGGACCTAATATCATCGGCTAATCGTGGGTGCACATGTACCTCTGCCTAACCTTTCGAGAATATAGGCGTGATGTTATTTTTTTAGCTTACCAGTTTGAAAGCGTATGAAGTACTCTCGTAATATAAAAAATGGCAGTATTTACGAGTAAAAACGTTTAAAATATGCGTCAATATAAACAGAATAAGGTGTCAATAAAGATATTAACGATCGTAATGACCCCATTGACATCTTCAACTGTTCAAATGTAATGCAAGGTACAGACAAACTAAACGAAAGCGAATTAGAATATTTGTTCTCGTAAAATATTGCATATTAAGAAAATTAAATGAAATGAACAGATCCTTCAACCTAACAGCGGTATTTCTAAACGATAAAGTAAGAAAATAACGTACTTTATTCTGAAAGAAATACTATGAATCTGTAATGTCACTGGACTTACAGATAATACAGTTGGACAGGCGATGATCATTTACCGTCAGGCGACGGACATCTATTTGCATCCACATCCACTTAAAAAATCTTCTAGCTCGAAATATCTGACTATACTAAAGAGAACCATTAGTTCGCTTTAAGAGATTACGAACAAAAATTAACGAACTCGTCGTTAATTCCTTCGGTTAGTCTGTACCGGGCATATAGTACACAATTAGAATATAAGCATGACGTCGTTCGAAGCGAGATATTTTACAAGGTTCTAAGAAAATCGAGCAAATTAATGTTCAACAATACATTAGTTTGTAATATGTCAGACTGTAAACGGGATCTATTTAGGTTACGGTAAATTGAATAAGAGCGGGCGATAAAGTATTCATAGCCCCGCTCGCGTTTAAACTCTAGTCTGAACGTACGCTAATGCGTTGAAAGGTATTTCAAAGCAGAGAATCATAAAACAAACAGATTTTGATGTAACAATACGCTACGATAAATATCGTGATGGAAATAAAAATATTTTGATGAAAAATTAAACATACTTTATGATGCTATTGGTAAATACGTTTTGCGAAGAATTAATTGCAAACCGAACGTCTTTGGGCTTTCAAAAATCGTTTTTTAATAGTTTTATACGATATATTCTTGCGTGTTTTATATGAAGAAATTAATGAAGGTGGAGAAAGCTAGGCATGTATAAAGGGATCGTGACACTTGCCACTCGATACTCTTTGTCTACCCCACAAGGAACCTGGCGTGAAGAAATGTATATCCTTGTCGTAGTAGACGACAACTATTAATCCGGAAGGCAAATACTTCATTTATCACCAAGGGTATAAGTTCGACAGTGGACGTGACCATTGATTGTGGTGATGCCAACGACACTCTCAATAGAAAAAATATAATGGGCAGTTTTGCACGTGGAACTTTTGAGGCGCATTATTAGATTCATTATTTTAAATAGTAGGTATTCAATTTTTTTTGATAACTCAATTTGATTAATTACTATATTATTATATTCATGCGATATTTTAATGTCTTCGATGTAAATTTTAAAAATAATATTAAAATAAATCTCGTTTATTTCATAAAACAAACTTATACTTTTCTAAATTTTATATGACTGAAAGTATATCTACGTCATGTATACGTCAAGGATTACTAATGAGTTACACCACAAGGTCATGTAGTCCCAACCAGGACTAAGTGGTATTTCCTGCCTCAGCTTAAACAGTATAGTAACACCGCCTTGTCTTTTTCTGGGAACGTCAGTGCTCGTCACAATCACGTTCAGAGAGTCTATATCCAAGTCTTAAGTTAGTTAAGTTGGCATTGACGTGTATCTTTTATCATTACGAGATCTATCTGCTTGTTTGCCTTCATCTAACATATCAAACTTCAACTTGACTAGCGCTAACTTGTATCAATATATAAACATTGCACATCAATTGTCATAGATTAACATTAATTCGTAGATTTAGCACCTCATTTAAATGTTTTATATGACTCATCCCTCGCAGGATACGAATGGAAATAAAACTTGCGCTGACTCATTTACGTGAAAGTGATACCATACTAAAAAGGTAAACCCTTCTAAAAAACCACTTTGTAAGACAAGGCCAAGGCGAAAGATGGTAAGTGCTTATGACGATAATGTAAATGTACACTCGTGAACGTAAATGCTGAGTTCCAAATTTAGAATTATGCGGTTACGTAAAAAAATCAAATTATTTCTGAATGTAATTCTTTAATCACTATTTTTTAATCACTTTTATGCGTAGAGCTCTATTAGTGTGTTATTTTCTAATTAGTAATTGTTTTATTTATCTGATATATATATTTTTTGTGTCCAAATGTTTGCAACAAAATTTCTTCACGGCTTGTTCGATTCTTAGAAAATTTTATATAATTATTCAGATGTATCTATACTTCATACCAACCGGTATGGCAGAATCACCATAGCTAGGTCAGCTTGTAGATGTATATAAAACTCACTTAATATGTATTTTGATCTACGGGAAATTTGTAAAAACCAATTTTTCTTTAGTACCTGAAACAAAATAAGAAAAAAATTATTAATTAACATAATACAACAATTAAATACCATAATAAAGTAAAAATATACACAAAAATGTATAAAAAAATATATAAAAACAAGAAACTTGTTCTATATTTAATCGTACCTTTTCCAAAATGCATTAACATAAAACATATAAATTCTAAGTTTTTAAGGAAAGACAAATAAAGAAAAGATGGATGGATAGGGTGAATTTTACCTTTCATCATAAACGAGATGTGTAAATAGAAAAAGGTTAAATTATTCCCCCGACTTTGTTCTATTCCTCTGTGTAGAATAGACAGTCTACCTTCCTACCAAACAGCTCGTAAGGGACGGTCATTATAACAATCAACTTGGAAAACTACGCACGAGATTCGAGTTACGGGACTTTGCCACCTGTCACATCCTAGGATCTAATCGTATTTGTACCTTTTTTTATGGAATAAAGATCCTGATAGTAAGAGACAACCGTGGCCTATAGACACCACAGTTGTTGTAGGTGCGTCGCTGTCCTGAGGCCAGGGTGTTAGGCCTGGTGAGCAAGTTACCGGCTAACCTCTGGACCGGAACACCCACGACATTGTCATTATGGCGGTAGGCATAGGTAAGGCGGTGGATCTCCACCCGGACGAGTTGCTGCACAGCATTTATCACCAGTGGTCTTGTTGGCTATAACCTTGTTAACCAGTGCTGGCCTCTTACGAGCTGCCTGGTAGAAAGACAGATGGTCTAACCTCTACCTATGATGATATCGACGTGACGGTATTTTTTTATAAGTAAGAAAACGTTCGTAAGTTTGTACTATAACTTGTATACATTTTTGCATCTCTAGTCATCTAATCACATGTGCCCTAGGATCCGGTACTAGAACTGCTTTGGTTAACCTTTCAATCGCATGTACAAATAACTTTAAAATTACATTTTGCGGTTCCCATTTCAACAGAAATTAGCAATTACTGTCAAGGCTCAGTCGTGACTCGTGTTTTTGTGTTCAGCCCTTTGTAAATGTTATTTTACTGTATTTTATATTAAACAAGTTGAAAACCTGGCTTTGTTCATCAGGGATAATAAAACAGTATCTTTATTTTAATGATAAAAGTTTTTTTTTAATCAGATCAATTTTGATTATTTTTTGGTTGTTTTAGAGTCTATTTAATGCATTTAACAATCAAGTCTATCATATTTATATATTAGCATACCAGTTGCATTCGCGATTTCTTTCACGATTTTCGCGACGGCCTGTTAGCAATGGAATCAAAGAAACACACACTCCTCGGGAAAATAAATAACATAAAATAATTTGCTAAATATGAAAGATAATTTCCATTTTATAAAACATAAAAGAAATTACATTTAAACATTCGGATGATGCGATAGGAAGTATAATCCAATGCAAATATACTAAAATTACATTTAACTACTAAGAACCAAAGTATGTTTAAAATCGGTCTGATAAAAACCTGATATAATTGTGTCCTCTCAATTGTATAAGAATTTTTATCCAATGCTCTGATATTGATTCTGACGTAATCCTTTCGTTTTTTACAAATATCATTGATACTTTTAAACGGTTTAAATTCCTCTGTCAATTACGTGAGTCGAGAAACCTTTGGAGCAGACAATGGGACACGCGCCTTCGGTAAAAGGAGAGCAGTTTGGGTGCAAGTCACTGCAAACAATGGTCAGTGTGTCCGATCTTGAGTTTGACACTAAGGCATAAGATATTAGCGATTTCATTTTTGTTTTATTAATATTCTCTCGCAAAATATTTTATTCTTGTATAAAATTTATTTATTTCTGTTATTATAAGTGCATTATAGTAGTTAGTGTTAAGAATGCAGTGCCAATGTAATCTCTAATAATTTTAAAGTCAAGGTCACAGTGACCAGTTAAGGCCATGATATCTGCGAAGGGGTTGTGTACTAATAATTATTATTAGAATATCTAATACATATCTACCCTGAAAAAACACAACATTGTTAACACGAATATTATGTGGTACTCGTATCACAAATTATGCTTTTTATTTCTAGATTACGAATAAGAATAATTTTAATTAAAAATAGTAGAATCTCCATATTTCAATTGCGACTAAACAAATAATTAGATATAAATAAATTTTGCTAGTTCTTGCAGCTTTGCAGTTATTCACGTAAATTTATTTTCCTCTGTTCAATAAATATGTTTTACTACTAACTTTATTTAACTGTTTCCACAGTAATAAAATTATTAAACATTCACCCGCTGCTAGTACACATCTTACACCAAATCCGATATAGTTCCGATTGTAGGATAGTGCACATTACGAAACATCGCTGATACGATCGCGCTTTCAAGATGTTCGACCAGCCTCACCATCTCGTTGGATAACAAAAACCGTGGTTACGTAAACGACTTATCATCGGATAGCTTTCTTCGAGGTTTGGGGGCGACAGCCGTAATGAGTGCTTCGTGACCAAATCAGATTATTTATTTTGCATAATTACAACACGTGAGGCAGCCGTACTTACATAGTGACGAATGGAGGTTTAAAACATCGTACGTTTCGACACTTGGAGTAATTGAGATGATTAACAGGGGAGATACTTTCGACACGCAACAATCAGACCTTTATACGTAACTCGCTGTTACCGCGACTTTGCCCACGTTTGAATTGATTTTTTGTATCATTCTAAAATCAGCTTAAGTCACTCGTAATTACATCTCAAAATTTCCAACCCCTGACGCAAATTGAACCCGAGCTTCATCATGCTGAGCGCCGGCGCTACGGGTCGATCGACCAAACGGCAAACTACAAAGTTATTTGATTCCAATGTTATATACGTTTAAACTTTAAACAGACGCGTCTCGATAAGCGTAGTGAGGAGACTTACGTCCAGCAGTGGACTAAGATAGGCTGATGTTGATGAACCTTTAACTTTTTAATATATTAAAACATTTTATATAATTCCACTCATTTGTTAATTGTAAAGTGATGTAACGTCAATTAATATTTCCCTTGATCGTTTGAAAACAACTTTCGTTATTTCACAACTGACAATCATAAACGCGAAAATCGTAAAGTCGTCTAGGCGGATGTACGACGCGACGTCCGATTAGCCAGACTAAGGACGCTTAGGGTTACCAACCGTCTAGATTTAAGCGGACATGTCTGGATTAATTTATAGAACCCCGCGTTACTCCGCGGAAATCAATATTCAAATAAAAATACTTTGAGAGTGAATTGTGTGTCTCACTTTTTTTTTTATAGTATACGAACAGCAAACAGGCACACGGGTCCCCTGATGGTAAGATACAACCGTGGCCTATAGACACCATAGATGTTGTAGGGCTGTTAGACCCTATGTGCAAGTCTACCGGCTATCTTACCCTCCGGACCGAAACACGACAATGTCATTATGGCGTCAGGAATAGGTAAGGCGGTGGATCCCTACCCGGGCGAGTTGCTGCACAGCTCTCTACCACCTAGTTAATGTCACGGTGTTGGTGACAATAGACCCTGTGCTCGCCTCTTACGAGCTGCCTATTCTACAACGGCAGTTGGCCTATTCTACAAGGGAACCCGGAACAACACGGGGACAATGTCTATGTAGTATTATCGTTGACTGACATATCGCACGCTTAGAATTAAAGTGACCGAATTAAAAAAATGCATTAATGATAAATGAGCAAGAAAGTTTTCAAAAATTATAGTATTGAATGCATCTTGATATATCTCTTTCGTGTATCGCAAATGATTGATTTTAGCCAAATTTGTGGATTAGCCTTTTTGAGTGCACTTTTACTTAATAAGTTTATATTTATAGTGAAATGGTACAATCGAAAAATGTTGAGTTAAGTCACTTTAACACTTAAGCATGCGATAATTTCCATGCCTTCTATTTTCTTAGATAAACAATGTACAATATTTTTACCAACGTTAATAATGTATTAGACGTAACACTCCAATAAGAAACCGATGTTTTATTGCGGTTTTTTTTCCAACCGACCTTTGCGCGAAGCAATTTTTTACAAATGATACACTATTGTTACATAAGCTGGCGGCATTTATGTGAAAATAATGTGGAGTAAAATAATAGAGGGTTATCTAATTGTGTCCATCGTTACTATCACCGAGGGTTACCATATGGACGGATTGCTTCGGAAATTGTAAAATTTATATTGCGCCTATCGCCCTGAACTCCAGCGGAGTTAATTTGTTCTTTGAGGTTTTCAGTTTATCTGAAAAGCATAACTTGCTTAATATCGTTGGCTAATTGTGGGTGCATAATGTTACTCTGCCTATCTCTTACGGTCGTAAAGGTATTTTTTTAATTACAGCTTTTACATTGTAGTTACATATTACATTGTGCTATGTTTTTTTAAATATATGCTTTTTCTACTTTTCTCGTCAGCGATGAGCGTTTTTTTTATGATATTGGCAAACAAGCCGACGCATTTCCTTATGGTAAGAAATACACGTCGCCTTTAGAGACCATAGGTGAAAATGGTGCGTACCCAAACGGAGGCTGGGATGGTATGCCTCTTGCTTGAGAATGTTTATCGACTACCCTACTCTCCAAACCAGAACACGACAATGGCGAGCACTGACGCTATTGTGGCAGGAATAGGTAAGGCGGTG
>DVZL01007554.1:0-10692 GCA_018236625.1 Lasaia peninsularis
GTTTTGTTGGTAGTTTCATGTTCATCAATCATCTTAAGCCACTTCTTTCTTATATTTAAGCAACTCACGATTTTCTTGTAAGTAAAGTTCATATTTTTCATTGTATGATATACATCCCTAATCTTGCTTTCAGGGAACTTAAAGAAAAAGTACCTTCACGCCCATTGTCCCCAAACACGTAGGCAGAGATGTGCTAGTATATCCACTACTCGTAAATCCCGTACATATACTAGAGAACCCCCACGATTAGCCAAGGTACTAGGGCCCTGACGTGATAGGTGGCAAGACTATCGCCACTTCGGGCATATTCCAATCCTGGGCAATTTAATGCTTACTCCGAAAAATCTGAAAAACATTAATAAAAAGTGGTTCGACTTGGTAATTGAATCTGGAACCCACTAGGCTAACGGTCATAACAGTCGACAGGCGTACCAATTCAACACTATTTATTGAGAATTCGAAGTAAAAACTGCAAAGATTTTTTTAAGAGTTAAGACAGCGAAGAAGCACATGAGTCTCCTGATGGTAAGAGACAACCATGGCCTATATATATCATAGATGTTGCAGTTTGTGCAAGCCTAACGGTTACCAATCCTACACAGGAGACGCGAACCAACACGGGGAATATAACATAACAGGAATTCATAGTTGAGTTGGGTCCCCTGTATGGCATATTCTGCCTAGCAGTGCGTAAGGATCAAGTGTTATTTAATAAGACCAAGCCTTCTTTAATTATCCATAAGACTCGCGTGTGGTGATTTACTGGAGTGCTGTAAAATCTACCTCATACCTAAGTCGTAGGATAGCGATCTATAATTTAGATGTTTATAGGTCGTAGTTGTCTTTTATATAGACACTTATGGAATGATGTATTTCCAGATCAAGATTTCATCCTAGTTAGCTACCCTACTCTCCTATGCCGAAAAACGATAATAGCGAACACTGACAATATAATAATATATAAGATTACCAAATTTTAAATTATGTTCTTCCATCTCTGAAATAGTACCTGCAACAAAATATTTCATTATAAAACATTAAATCTCAAACAATATACAATCATCTACGTATACTGATTTGTGAACTCGGTTACGGGAGTTCTAAGATCCAAGACTCGGCTTGCAACGCAAGATTAACATCTTTGGTGTATAAAATAGAATAATAGGACGGAATATTAAATATTTTATACACATATAAACTTTACGAAAATTTCTTTTATGGGAATAGACAGCGAACAACTCGACTCTCCTAGTGGTAAAATACAACCGTGGTCTATTGACAACATAGATGTTGTAGGTGCGTCACTGTATCGTGGCCTGGTGTACGAATCTACCTGCTATTCTACCCTCCAAAATGAAAAACGACAATGTCATTATGGCGTATGCTGCATAGCATTCGACCACTAGTGATCTAGTTGGGAAAGTTCTTGTTAACCTATGCTCGCCTTTTACAAGCTGCCTGGTAGGAAAGCAGATGACCTATTCTACGCAAAGAACCCGTACATATGTAAAATACATTTATAAAATAAATGAGATTTTATGTTCGATTACCGGATGTAGCAACTTGTTCTTATATACTGAAAACAGTCTAACATAACATTGGCGGAGATAGGATTTGTATCCGATATGGCGATGGACTTGCCACCTGCCACATCATGGGATCTATAATAGGTTAACCCTGGGTGCATATATATTGCCTTTTATTTCGAGAATATGGGCCTTACAATATTTTTTTATTTAGTTACAAAATATAACTTATGATTTTAAAATTAAACAACCACTTTTCATTGGTCTTATAATCTCTTTAATTTACGAAACGCTAATATTTAAAGCATCGTTTTATCGCTCCCCAGATAAAAACTTTTCTTGTAAACTGAGAAGTTTTCGTTTACTTTCGAAGTAATAAAATCCAGGCTATTTTTGATATTCGGTTATTCTGGAACGTTAAAGGGTTTATTCTTAATAAAAAATAAATATAGCTGGACAAATTATACAAATTGATGGTACCTCAAAATAAGCAAATTAAATGCATGTGTTATGGATGTTAGACAACGTTACTAATACATAGAAATACTTAAATTTATATAAGAATAAATTTAATAAGCACCCAGACTCGGAAATACAAACATCAATGTGCATCACACACATGTCTGTCCCCGTCGGGAATCGAACTAGAGCCTCGCGGTTAGTCGTTGCGGTTAGGCGTGTACGCTAGCCGCTCCACCAACGAGGCGGTCTAATATCAATAATCAAATCGGTATTGGCGAGATAACAAAGTTGAGATCGCGAAAGTCAATTGTTTTATAACTGTACATATTGGACTACTGTCATGGCCAAATATGATGCACAAAGGAAGGTTTTTGAATATTTGCGTAAACGGTGACTATTGAAATAATTGTATTTGGCACATAATTGGGGAAGGATATAATATAGGTCCTTGGTTTACCCAACATATTATCAGTCCCCGCGATTTTCACAACCTGGCGTATTGAAAACTCTATTTTAAGGGTGATTTCAGAGGTATCCGCTATACCCGTACGGGCGCATGCGACCCGATAAGGGGGACAAAGTACAAGAGAGTAAAAAGCATCGTACTTAATGAACCCACGTTTCAGAGGCCTTCCGCGTACCCACTGCACATACGGATCTCCCGGGTAGCTGTGAAATCAGCCTAACGGTATATTATTAGTTACCTTCCATCAAATAGCGCGTTAACTTATATTTGGTTTGTGTTTGGCGAATCTAAGCAAAGTTTTTTAAATATTACAAAAGAAACACCAAAATTATTTAATCCTAAACTATATAAAACTATAATTTAATCCTAAAAAAGCATTTCTGATAACCGATACTTAGGCAGTGAACAACATGTCACTAGCTAGTCTTATAAAACAGATTACGACAATAGCAAGCACTGACATAATGGTGACAAGAATAGAGAAAATGAGACTGTAATTAAGCACTTATTTGTTGGACTCCACGAGTGGAATACCCTAGCTATTAAAATTCTGAAATTATAATTTTTCTTCGTCCTAGCCTTATCTTGCGTTCATTTGAATTGATACTACTATCTAATGTAGGGAATTAGACAAGTGCGCCAGTTGTTAGAGCGACTGTCATATCGCACGCTTAGAATTAAAGTGACCGATAAAAAAATGCAAATTGTGATAAATGACCATGAAAGTTTTCAAAAATTATATTTTTATTGAACACGTTTTGATATAGGTATATCTTTCGTGTTTTGCAAGAGATTGCTTTTAATTTCCCTGTGTTGGTCCGGGTTCCGTTGTAGAATAGGTCATCTGCCTTCCACCCAGGTAGCTCGTAAGAGGCGAGTACAGGGTCTATTGTCATCAACACCGTGACATTGACTAGATGGTAGAGTCTTGCAACGACTCGCCCGGATTAGTACCACAGCCTTGTCTATTCCTGCCACAATAGCGTCAGTGCTCAACACAGTCGTGTTCTGGCTTGGAGGGTAAGCTCGCCGGTAAACTTTCTCACGCAAGAGGTTTACCGCCCCAGCCTCAGGTTGGCAACGCACTATTTCCACCTTTGGTGTTTATAGGCGGCGTGTATTTCTTGCCATCGGGAAATCTGTCTGCTCGTTTGCCTTCCAATATCATAAAAAGAAACACATTTTGTGGATAAGTTTAAGTACACAATTACAATTTAAGTTTATATTTATATTAAAATGGTAAAATCGAGTATTACATAAATTTTGAATTAAGTCACTATAATACTAACTACAAGCGATTTGGCCTTACTTGAATATATTAATAAGCTGTATTACTGTAAAATATCGTGAAAATCTGTTCAGTAGTTTCTGCATAAAAAAGTGAAAAACCCACACGTATATAATCATAAACTTTCGCATTTATATATTAGTAGGATATCTATACAAATAAATAAAATAAGAATACCTGTATGTAAAATTAAAATAACCACTTTATACCTACTAAATAGATATATATGTTTACAAGGTACATGTACTAAAATGGTAAGTTAATTATATATATCTGTCTAATTGTACTCACTAATCTTTGAAACGGCTTGACCGATTTTGACAGGAATTTCACTCGCAGACAGCTGATAAAATAAGGTTTGGCTTAGGCTATTTTCTTAGAATTATATCTTAGAAATGTGTAAAATAAAATAATGAAATAAAAACGCAGACCAAGTCGCGGACACAGCTAGTTATTGATATTATGCAAGTTTGGAATGAACTCATAATTATTATGTTTGACGAAGCTCCCAAAACTCATATCTTGGTTCGATGTGTATATTTAGTACAAAGGCAACTTCGTTAATTGGCGAGTACTTTCAAAGGGAGCGTTTATACAAAAACATAATATAACAAGCGCTATAAAAGATACTTAAAATATTTTTTCAATTTGCTTTGTGTAAGTTTTCCAGTGCGATCATTATATTTTCATGGTACGAGATAGGTTACAAATGCTATACTCTCTAATGATACAAATAATAGATGACTCTACCAGCGCGTCACTTGCTTTTCGACCGACCGATCGACTATCCGACGAATATTTGGTTCGGGTTTCACATCTGACAAGGATAACCAATGTGTAATTATCGTATTTCAGTGTTTGAGATATTTTTTTTTAGTTTTTCATAGTTTTGTTTTTCGCTATCCTAGTTATAAATATTTCGTTACATATAAGCTTGACGTTTGCAGTTTTTTTTGCGTTTTAATATAACAAATAAATTTTACCATAAACCGGGTTCGAGCCCGCAAGCAAGAATCTAAAGGGTATAAAAAGTTATGGCTATTATAAAATGTACATATGTTTTATCTGCATATAATGACGTAGTCATCGGACGTAACAGTTGACGTTTTGACGACAAAAATTAAATAAAAAACATATGGCAAAGCCTTCAAATGGTATGATGCAAACACCAACTTCATTCTTATCATCATGTAGTCTAATAAACATAAAAGTTTTAAAAATATATATATTCCAAAAAAAATTCTTAAAAAAGTAACTGAAAATTAACTAAGAAGCAAAAATAATTATGAAAATTAATTAACAACAGGGGAATCTCCGTAATAAACATGTAAAAAATGGTATTGTCATATATCCTGTTTTTAATGTTAATAATTAAACTACAAAGGATGAAGGGGATTTTAATTTTATAAAATACTAGCGATCCGCCCCGGCTTCGCACGGATATACTAAAGATGTTATATACATAAAAACCTCCCTCTTTAATAATTATATCTATTTAAGAATACCGCATCAAAATCCGTTGCGTAGTTTTAAAGATTTAAGCATACATAGAGACAGACAGAGAAAGTGACTTTGTTTCATAATATGTAGTGATACATGGGAATTTGAATTATAATAAAAATATCCCCAAAAGTATTAATGGAATGAAGATAATTTGTTTGCGGATTTTTTTCGTTAAAAAGTTATTGAAAATCTATATATTAATACGTGATGCCAAAATTTCGGACCCCTTTTTAAGAAAATTGCGCGGACGCAGGAGCATAAAATTTGGCACACTTATAGTTTATGTGCAGGAGAAGTGCAGAACCCTAATATTTTTCAATAATAATGCTTTAAAGTACATTAAATCAATAAATAAAACATTACACACACTACCAAGTATTTGACACTACTACTACTACACAAAAACACAAGTATCTGTTAGACGCATTTATACTCTGTTGTCAAATTGTTTCGTTTGACATTTAATATTTTTTAAGGTTTTATATTTCTAAATATAACGGTCAAGGACATTTAGCAAACTATAAAACAGTTTTTAATTATCTTTCGACCATATAGGTCGAATTTCGACCACCGGGCGAACACTAGTATATTTAATTATACCAACATGACGTGTTTGTTTAAATATGTACATTGTGATGTACAAATGTTAAGTATAGCAAATTATAATATCTACTACTAAATATTGTTATAGATTATTTTGATAAACACAAATATGTCAGATAGACTTAATTCAGTCTTATTTACTGTAAACTACCACCGTTTCCAAACAAAAGAAGTCAGGAGAAAATCGGCAAAACAAACTGCAGTAACCACATACTAAATTACCTTGTACTTATATTTCATCTAATTAACATTATTAGCTCAAAGAAATCTTTAATAAAATAATGTTAATAATATATAATTAATAGTTTCTTACAGAAGTAGTCAAGTAAAGTTTTATTTAATTTTCTTTAAAGAAATCTAATTTTCTTAAGAGCTGCCTTTTAGATATATATTAGAAAAAGTCAACGTTCCACTGAAGCCGTCTTTAGTGAGGATTTCAAAAACTTGAAGCTCGCAGATAACGACGTCTACGTTTTTCCCCATCCATTAGACTTTGTTATATTCTCGGTGATAAACCATTTGTTCATGAGGCAAAGACTGCTACTAGATTTATTTTGATGAATTTATATAGTTTGCATTTATAATAAGATTAATTTTCTATTTATATTATTAGAGAGCCTCAGTGAACTATTGGTACAGGCTACGGACTTTCATTTTAGATAATCTACGAGTAGGTTTGAATCTGTCGTATAGTCATGAGTTTTTTAAGTACATTTTCTAAGTGCTCTTATGGTGAAAGAAATGTGTACGATATGATGACGAACTTGTGACGTGTCATATCATAAGACCTCATATCTTCTGAAAATCTTGGGTGTACATATATCCCTGCTTACTCTTTAATGGATATGGGGGTGACGATATTTATTCAATATATTCAAATAGTTTTTATGGAGTTTTTTGGTCAGAGTCCAAGTGTTCTGGTCCGGAGACTAGGGTAGCCGGTAGACTTGCACATAAGACTTAACCTGACAATAGGGCAACGTCGTACCTACAACATTTATGGTGTCCATAGGCTACGGCTGTCTCTTACCATCAGGAGACCCGTGTGCCCGTGTGTGTCTTATCCCATAAAAAATATATGAACATTATAAAAAGTGTATATTTTTAAAGCATATTTCAAACGGTTAAAAAAACTTTACGCTCGCCTGTTTTATGTGTGTAATTAGCCATAAAGGCGTCGCCTATATAACGCTAATAGGCTTGTCTGCGTGTATATCTAACCCACAATGACCCTCATTCACCGCTTAGTAGTGAAATTATAACAACGGTATTTATTAATCAATAATGCTGGTAATTCTTAATTTACCATCATTATTAGATAGATTTTAAGTTATCGCTATCTTCTTTTAACATAAGTAAACGAAAGAGAGAAAAGAGGTTTGGTCTGTCAGATTAGTTTGTATGTGACGTTTCTACAGACGTTTAGTCTATACTTCGGAAAAATGCAATTAAAAATACAATTTATTGTATTGTCTAATTTGACATGACTAATATGTTCTATCTCTTTCATGTTTTATTTCATTGGTGAGAGATAGCATGTAACTACAATAAGTTTGGTTTGGTATTATTATTCTGTGGTTTGGTTGCAAAATATTACAAATCATTTCAATTGCAGTAAACCTAAAAAAAACACTTAATTTGAATATTGTTTTTAAATTTTCTCAGCGTTTTGGTGACGGTCCTATTGGGCAGTTCGTGATAAATGAGCATAGGTTCACCAAGCAACTCATCCGGGTAGGTATTTACGGCCTACGCCATTTCTAGCGCCATAATGATATTGACATATTCTGGTTCAGAGGCTAGGGTAGCCGGTTGATTTACACTTACGGCGTAACAGCCCAGCCACGGGATAGTAACACACCTACAACATCTATAGTGTTTATAGTCCACAGTTGCCAGGAGAGTTAACTGTCTTATATGATAAAAAAATAAGCAGACCTATAAAAAACTAAGCGAATTTTGTAAATTTTTTTTTTCACCAAATGTGGAAATGGTGCATTGCCAACCTGAAGCTGGGATGATAATCCTCTTGCGTGAGTAAGTTTACCAGCTACCCTACCCTCCAAACTATAACACGACAATAGCAAGCACTGACGCTATTGTGGCAGGAATAGGTAAGGCGGTGGTACTAATACGGGTGAGTCGTTGCAAGACTCTACCACCTAGTCAATGTCACGGTGTTGGTGACAATAGACCCTGTGTTCACCTCCTACGTGCTGCCTGGTTAGAAGGCAGTTGGCTTATTCTACAATGGAACCCGGACCAACACGGGGAAAATATATTTTATTTATAATCTATGCAAGTAAATAAAATTGGAGTGCCTGTATGTAATATTAAAATAACCGCTTTTTTTACTGTATGCGTAGGTATGTTTGTTTACGGGACACTTATAACGGAACAGTATTTTTTTTAGAATTTTTGTCTGTTTGTTTGCACCCGATAATTTCTGAAACGGCTGGACTGATTTTGACAGAACTTTATTAAATTAATTTTGAAGACTATGTTCTTTGAAATTAATGATAGATATTTTCCACAATAAACATTGTATACAAGTAATGACTAATTCATAAGCGCTCCAACTAGGTATATGTATTTTGTATTTTTCTTGTAAACATTTTCAACCATCCATTGACATTGTTGAATAAAGTATTTTAAAATAAATATATTAGCAATCAGTTCGACGTATTGGTATCTATTTTTGTGTTGAACAAAATAAAGACATTTGAAATAGACACATTGTTAGTTTATTTTCATGTCGAATAGTTGTTTGAGAACTTTATTTTTGTAAATATTTTTACATATTATGTAATTTTAAAAGTAAAATTGTTTACCCTATATACTACCATATATAATGATCCTGTCGTTAATCCCGGGGTAACCAGGACGCGTTAGTCATTTTCCTTTTCCATTTTGCTTACTTGCTTAATTACCACAATTCGTAGGCTTTGTTCCTCATACTTTGAGTTCATGACACAATTACAGAAATCTATACATATAATAATCGCCTCTGTGGCGTAACGGTACGGCTGTCGCCTGTTAAGACAGTGAGCCTTGTGGGGTCCCGAGATCAATTCCCAGGTCGGGCAAATTTTTTCAAATGTTCTAAAATGTTTTTCAGATTTTTCTGAGTAAGAATTACATTGACTGAGATTGGAATATGCCCGAAGTGGCGATAGGCTTGCCACATATCACATCAGGGCCCTAGTACGTTGGCTAATCGTGGGTGTTCTAGTATATCTACTGGACTTACGAGTCGTGGATATACTAACACACCTATGCCCACCTCTTCGGGCAAAAGGTGTGAAGGTTCTATACATATTTTATAAAAAAATAATAAGGTAATTTTGAAATTTACATTTTTTAATTTTTAACTGTTGGTCTAATAGAATACTCCAAGATTAGGTTTCCTTTAAATATATTAAAAGCATTATTGTTAAATAAATGAAATAAAAAGACGAGTCTACTGAGTTTGTTTCGTCGTTTATTCTAAAAGAAGTGGCCGCATTCCGATCCGGTTGTAAATTTTATGGGATAAGTCAGCGAACAGGCACACAGGTCTCCTGATGGTAAGAGACAACCGTGGCCTATAGACACCGTAGATGTTGCAGGTGCGTCGCTGCTCTGTGGTCGAGCTGTTAGACCTTATGTGCAAGTCTACTGGCTACCCTACCCTCCGGTCCGGAACACGACAATGTCGTTATGGTGGCAGGAATAGGTAAGGCGGTGGATACCTAACCGGGCGAGTTGCTGCACAGCACTCTACCACTAGTGATCATGTTGGTAGTGATCCAGTTAACCTATATGTATGTCTGTGTGAAATAAAACATCTCTATCATTTATTAGAAAATACAACTGTACAACAAAATCTAAGGCACATTTTATTAAAAAAGAGCAACTAAAAGTAATTTATTTTCGATTGAAAAGTATGAAATGGTTTAAGGGCACGCGAAGAATAGATTTTATATTAAAAATACAATAGAAAATCAACCATAATTTTGAGACAGCACAAAAGACGAAGATATTTTCTTAGCTATTATATAAGTGTTAGAAATCGTATTTCAATAGAGTGATCTAACCAGAATGCTTTATAATGAGCGGACTTGGCGCCGACCGCCATCTTGCGACCCTCGTCCCCATAATTACATCGACTTCCTGTCTCCTGTAACCATTAAGTTATCAGATGCTTAGCGAACCAATTGCCGAATACTCGTGATTTGTTAAAAATCAGGCAAGTGCGAATATCTCTCGCACAAGGGGTTCCGTGTCTATAAAAAGGCTAAAAAATCACGTTTGTTGTGAGGAAATCCCTTTTTTTGTACATCATATACAAATATGTTATACAAAAGGTGATTTTAATGCGTATAGCATTCTTTACCAGCCAACCTTTGGATCAACAGAAAATAAACTATAACGCCCGCCCACGGCCTCGCCCGCGTGAATTATTTTAGTAACACAGACAACCTTCGAACGACAGACATTTTTCCGACTTCTAATACTTATAGCGTAAAAACATACCCTCTTTTTAATGTAGTTGGTTAAAAAGTAGCCTTTGTCCTTCTTCAAGGTCAACTCTATTTCTATACTAAATTTCATCAAAACTGGTTTAGTGGTTTATGCGTGAAAGCGTAACAGACAGACAGACAGAGTTACTTTCGCATTTATAATATTAGTACGGATTACAAAGACCCTGCTGAGTGTCTAACTGTCCATCTGTCTGTCAAAAATCGATTTAAATAAATATTGTAGCAGCAACAAATTTGATTATATTAACTGTTTATGATTATATATAACTAGCGGCCCGCCCCGGCTTCGCACGGGTATACTATACATGTTATATACATAAA
>DVZL01007555.1:0-10691 GCA_018236625.1 Lasaia peninsularis
GTTTCTTTTCTGAGTTGCAGAGGTCAGATGGCAAGCGCTCGGTCTAAAAAGTGGCACCCTTGTCGAATTCGAAGATTAGGTAGCTGACCCAGATGTCATCTATGCAAATATATAAAATTGGAGCGTCTGTATGTGATATTAAAATTACCACTTTGTACCAAATACATATTATGTATGTTTACAAGGTACATATACCAAAATAATATGTTTTAGAATTATTTTCTGCCTGTCTGCTTGTACTCGTTAAACTCTAAAACTGCTGGCCTTATTTTGTCGGGACTTTTACTGGCAGACAGCTGATAAATGCAAAAGTAACTCTGTCTGTTAGGCTTTCACGCCTAAACTACTGAACGGATTTTGATGAAATTTGGTACAGAGATAGAATTGACCTTGAGAAATAACAGAGGCTACTTTTTAACCAACCATATTAAAAAGAAGGTATGGTTGAAAAAAATTCTGCCCTTTCAAATTTAACTAAGTATGTTATTATAATAATTCACGCGGGGGAAGCGAAGAAAGCTAGTATTATTATAAAACTTTCTTATAATACAAACATCCATAATTAAACTTCACTTTATACTACATACATAAAACATATGTTCTAAACATACAGGGGATTAGCAGGAAGCTTCTAACATACAAGTTAGTTTGAGAACATTGGCAAAACTTTGTAATCACTTAGAACAACTCAAAGTGCTCGCCTAATCGGAATTTGCCTGCTATTAAATCTACTCTTATAAATAGGACATTCTAAGTTATATCTAGTTTTAATACTAATACTAAAATATCCAAAACTAAATACTAACATATCAATGGTCTCGCAAACGACCTCAACGATTTTCTTGAAATTTTGTATTTAAGGGGTTTCGGGGGCGATATATCGACCTAGCTTTTTTTGGATCTAGCTTTTATTTTCAGAAAATTTCGTTTCAATCCTGTTTTCATTGAATAAACCCTGCATTAGAATACAAAGCTAAATTCCGCAACCATTTACGAAGTTGTAATGGGTCGATTGGAAAATCGGGCGTCTTAAAACGCAGGAAACTCGGTTCAAATCCCGGTCCGATATGTTCTTTTTTATATTATTCATATTTCATCAGTAAGTAATTTGCATACTTACTGATTATATTTTGCGTAATTTTTCCCCGTGTTGATCCGGGCTCCGTTGTAGAATAGCCAACTGCCTTCAACCCAGGCAGCTCGTAAGAGTACAGGGTGTATTGTCACCAACACCGTGACATTGACCAGGTGATAGTCTTGCAACGACTCGCCCGGATTGGTACCACCGCCCCACCTATTCCTGCTACAATAGCGTCAGTGTTCGCCATTGTCTTGTTCTGGTCTGGAGGGTAGGGTAGCCGGTAAACTTACTCACGCATGAGGCTTACCATCCAAGCCTCAGATTGGCACCATTTCCACCTTTGGTGTTTATAGGCGATGTGTATTTCTTACCATCAGGAAATCCGTCTGTTTGTTTGCCTTCCAATATCATAAAAAAACACATAAGTAAATATAATCCAAAAAAAATCCAAAAAATGTAGGTGCTGATAAAATTTTATAATAAAACTAACTTTCCGCTCGCAATAACATAGGAAACTTTCCACGAGCAGAATATTTTCCAACTCACAATACTTAATGCGTAAAAGCATACCCTCTTTAATGTAGTCGGTTAAAAAGTAGCCTATGTGTTATTCTCTTATATAAGCTATCTTATCGCAAAGTTTCATCCAAATCTGTCCAGTTGTTATTTCGTGACAGAGGAACAAATATCCATACATATTGATGTATGTATGAATGTTTGTGAGTCTTTCATAAATAGGTACGTACATTCATCCATACAAACAAACTTTCTCGTTTATAATATTAGTAGGATATATTATCTTATTACTTATAATAATTCAATAAAAAAAGGACTTTCACATCTATTATCTCCGAAGTGGTAGGCAGAGGTGTTCTAGTATATCCATGACTCGTAAGTCCATTACATATACTAGAACACCCTCGATTAGTCAATGTACTAGGGCCCTTATGTGATAGGTGGCAAGCCTATCGCCACTTCGGCTAACTCAGAATAATCTTAAAAACATTAAGAAAAGTTGCCCGACCTGAGAATTGAATCCGGAACCTTACGCGGATAACGGTCTTGTCCGTGTCTGTCTGTCTGTTAATTTGTTACTCAATCGCGCATAATCTGCTGGAGGAATATAAATGAAACTTTGTAGAATTGAAGTTTGTACTACTGAATAACATGTAGATGTAGTTTGTATGTTAGTTCCACGTGAGCCAAACTGTGGGCAACAGCTAATTCAATATAATGTTACTCTGAATAAGTTTACATTCATCCTCCAAACAAGTTATATTTTAAAATGGCGGCGTTTACTTTATTTTTTTTAAAGCAGAGCGTTGTTTGGATTGTCAAGTCATACATATTTTATCCAGCGTCAGAAAACTGGGCCAGGGAAAGGGACATTTGTCATTTTATCTTTTGTTTGTTTTATTCAACACTATCTTTATCGCGCCAGTAAAATTGTATTATCCAGCGACTTCAAAAATTCGTCTGCAATTTTAGGGTTCCCTAGGCCCTGTTAATAAGACCGACCCTATTATTAACCGACTATATTTGTTTCTCTTGAAAGAAATAGATTTAAAATTACATAATACATAATTTTAATTAGTTTCAGTTGTTACCTTTCCTTACTGAAAGATATTAAGAATGCAGTGCCTATCTATAATTTAGATAGGATCAAAATATATAGCAATCTATTTTAGCATTAAAAAATGTGTAGTATATATTTAGTTGATAAGCCTTTCAATAAATAAATATTAAAAAGAGGGTATGTTTTTACGTAATAAGTATTATAAGTCGAGCGTATTCAGTGTCCAACTTTGAGCCACGAAATCCCGGATTCGATTCCCGGAATCGAATCAATTTCTATTTCACCCCACTCCATTTTTATATTGCAAAATATCGTACAATGTATTGGCGCTAAAATGAGAAAACACAAGGACAATCGAATAAAAATGAGAGGTTCCAAATTCAAATGTAGTATTTTTTATTTTTTATTTTAACAGTATATTTTATGGCCAGACTAAATATATATTACATGTCTATTGATTTATAACCATATTCCTGAAAATCTTAAATCTCTTCCATTTTAAAGATTTTCGTAAGAGACTTACTGTTAGAGAAAACTTTTTAATTATTATTTTAAAGATAAGATGAGAAATACATCAAATGAATATGTATTGATATAGTATACATTTGATTGCGGAAGAAGTCATGGTTGCAGGTAGATTATGGTAGACAGATTTAAAATAAGCCGGGTGTAAATAAATGTTTATAAATAATAAGATAATTAATATATAATATTTAGTTTTAAAATAAATACATAAATAAAAAATATGCGTTAAAATGTTTTTACACCACATTGTGGTAGAATATTTTAAACACTCATATTTGGCAAATAAACCATTTTCATTTTAATCTTATTAATTTTCATTTTAATAAAGCCTTTTCCAATTTCTGTCTGTCTCTATATTATATGCTTCGATTTAAAACTACCCAACGGATTTTGATGTTTTTGTAATATTAGTTTTTTTTTAATAGATAGATAGAAACTGTGTAAAGCCAGGGTGGGCCCCTAGTTATTATATACAATAATAGTATCTGTCAGTTCGTGTAAAAATCCAATATTATCCTATAATAGATATAAGAATCTCGCAATATATCAATTAACACCCACACGTCTGTCTTCCAGCTGGATCAGTTATTTCGATATAATAAAAATTATACATAATAATACTCTATTATTTTTATATGGTATTATGGTTTTTATATGGGTTTAATATACTACTAGCTGTCCCGGCGAACTTTATACTGCCCGCACTAAGAGATGAAAAATTCTTTCAAAAACCAAATAGTAAAAAAAACCTAATTTTTTAATTTTATTTTATTTCTGAACGACTTTTATATTAAATCATATTCTGAACAACATGACGAACATTACAAAATTGATAAGGAATACTCGTACTTTCTTATAAAAAAATTTTTTTTACTGCATTTCCATATTAATTCACTTAAAGAATTATCTACAAATAATAATTAAAAACCAAAATATGACAAAAAGAGTGAATATTGACAGTAATAACGAGTCATAGATAGCAAAAGCGATTTTTGTCGAATTTAAGCGATCGAAATTTATATGCCACAGTTGTCTCTTACCGTCAGGAGACCCGTATGCCTGTTCGCTTATCCCATAAAAAACACTAACATCACTCAATTGTTTTGCCTTCCCGGAATCCAATTGAGTAAGACAACATAATGGTTGTATTCAAGTTATTGCCTTTGTTACAGTCGGTGTCCAACATTGACGCACGAGATCCCGATTTTGATTCCCGGATTCACTTCATTGTATCTTAAAATGACGTTGCCTGGGATTTGATGTGCTTGATATGCCGACGGATTTGCCCCAGACCTAATATCGCCAACGCTTAAGTATGTACCTCCGCCTACCATTTCAAGAATATTGATATAAATTTAATTGAAGGAGTGCCTCAGCGGGCTTGTAATTCTTTTCGGTAGACCAGATTTGAACGCTACTATGTATCAATGAGTTTTTCTAACTTAAGTACCATTTATGAATGCTCTTACATGTATATATCTCTGCTTACCTTTGCGGGTATTTAGGTGTGACGATATTTATAAAGATATCCAGTTCTCCGAAGGGCATTTCTTGAGATATGCAGTAAGTTTAATTAAGACGTAAAACTACAAAAAACCGAGTTCTTGTCGTCTGTATAGATTATTTTCTTTTTTTTGTTCTTATTTAAAAAATTATGCTAAGATTTTTTTTTACCGCCTCGTTGATCGAGCGATTGACGTACTCGCCTAACGCAAACCAATCTCGAGGTTCAGAATCGATTCCCGATGGGAACAGGCATTTGTGTGATGGAATAGATGTCTGTATTTGCGAGTCTGGGTGTTTATTAAATATATATCTATATAGATATTTCTTTATATTAATATCATTGACTAATACCAATAACACAAGAATGCAATTTACTTTTTTGGAGTTAGATTAATTTCTGTAAATTTTTAAGGGATATTATTATTAATTGCAATAAATTTTTATCTTAACTCAGCTCAGATTCATACTTTTTGTTATTATTTTTAACGTTATTTTTAGGGTTTCGCACCCAAAGGTTACAATTGGAACCCTACTACTAAGGCTCCGCTATTTTTGTCATTTTCATAGATAATTACGAGTAGGTACGAGACACTTCGTGTGCGAGTGCGATTCGCACTTGGCCGGTTATTCGTTTATCTCAAGTATACTACTAGTTTCTCGCTCGCTGTCCCGTTGCCAACTTAAAATTTAAGTTATATTTTATCAAATTTTGTCAAGGAGAAACGGAGATACTTTGGATTGAAAGAAAAATATGACGGGTTAACATAGGTTAGGTAAAGCATTGACCTACATATAACTACTACTACTGCTACTAGCTATCTGTGTCTCAAAACTAATAAACATACAAAATCGTACTAGAAATATAATTCTAATAACATTCACAATATCTGGGCAACCAAGCTTTGGTAGTTCTTTTTTTGACAAAATTGCCATCTCACGTTAATCTTCGTAGATAATTAATTTGCAACAATTTTATACCAACCGAGTTGTATAGATGTCGTGAATCGCAATTTCATTAGACCTAAACCTATCTAGATAATTTTTTTGATTGTAGTTTCTTTAGACATAAGACCTATATAGATAAATTTTTCAGCGAAGTCTGATAGAGCCATTTCCGATATTGCCGTTATAAATAAATATAATATAAGCAAGAATTGTTCATCTAAAAGTATTAAATTTAGCTATTAAACATAATTAAAGCACGCGAAAAGAAAAAAAACTTTGTACAATATGTAATATTTTTTTTCACATCTTTTTATAATATATAAAAATGAATATATTCTATATTATTCATAGTTAGCGCTTTCTCATTGATGTCCCTCGCACCAGGTGGCGCTGCACAGTTGTTTGCGTAGCAACGCGCGACGGGTACATCTAGTATTTTTATGTTTTAATTTTCAATGTGACATTTCCGTCGCCATATCGGACACATATTCAAATCCAGATTACGTTTTTTTTTAAAGTGAAAAACTTACAGAACAAGTTGCCCAACCCGGGAATCGAACTCCCGAGTCGAAGGTCCCGCCTCGTGCATCAAAGTCGAATTCCAATCACGCTCAATCGCAGAGTCAATAATACATACTATCATTTAAGCGTTAATTCGCAATTTATTTCTGCAAATCGAAATCGTTTTTTATAGGATAAAACAGCGAGGCCTATAGATTAGTAGGTGTCTGTGGTCTGTCTGTAGTCCAGACTTTTAGACATTATGTACAAGTCTACCGGCTACCGACCTTACCTCTGGACCGGAATACGACAATGTCATTATGGCGGCAGGAATAAATAAGCTGGTGGATACTACCCGGGCGAGTTCCTGCATAGCACTTTAAGTTAACCTGTGCTCGCCTCCTACAAAATGCGTGTCGAGAGGCAGATGATATTCTATACGAGAGACCTGGACCAATACGGGGAAAAATCTTAAAAATCGAATGATCCGGTCTCAAATAACCGTAACATGGAAAAATAGGTTCATTTTTATTTATTTAATACTAGCTATGCCCGAGACTTCGTTCGCGTTTTTATTTAATTATTTTTTTTTATATATTTCTAAAATAAAAAAATAGCTTTATGCGTTCCTTCTTAAATTAGCTGTCTGCCAGTGAAAGTCTCGTCAAAATCAGTCCATCCGTTTCAGAGATTAGCGGGTACAAACAGGCAGACAGACTAACGAAAATTCTAAAAAATACTTATTCATTTAATAAAAAGCGTTTTTTTTTAATATAACATACAGACACTCTAATTTTATTTATTTGTATAGATAGATGTTTTTCATCAGGTCGTGTAAAGGAACCAATATATCGTCTGATAGACCTTCCAATATATCAATTAACACCCACGTCGCTGTCTGGTACCAAATTAGCTATTTCGGGACAATGAACATTATATTATATCGACTATATAATGATTTATCTAACTATTGTTGAATCTATACAAATAAAAGTGTCTGTGTGTAACATTAAAATAACCACTTTTTACTAAATATATGTTTAAAAGGAACCTATATACCAAACTAATATTTCTTTGAGTTGTTCTCGGTCTACATGTCTGTTTGGTTGTACCCGCTAAACTCGGCAACGGCTGGACCGATTTTGACAAGATTGGCAGACAGCGGATGCTAAAAAGCTTGGGCTACTTTAATTTTAGATTTTTTTTAGAAATGTATAAAATAATTAAATACAAACACGGATGAAGTCACGGCACAGCTGGTACGTGTAGAATATTTTCTTTATGGGATAACATAAGGAACAAAATTTTTTTTGAATGAATAATTTGTAGCTAAAACCGCGTAGTAATTTTAAAACTTCACCGAACTTTGTGGGCGAGCTGAATACTGAAAGATCATTATTTAACTGGGTGTTACTGTATAAAAAAAATTAGAATTGAAAGAAATGTAGAAAGGGTTTTAGGTAATTTCAACTTTGTAATTTGCATTTGAAATTCAAACGACGCAAATTTTGGCTAAAGTGGCGATTCTAGGACGGAGGTTAAAAATTTGCGGTTTTAAGTATTTTTGCCATGCGTTATCCACACCAATCTGACTCCGGCTGTGACGTTAAATCTCATGCGTGAGTATAATTACTTGCTACTCTACCTATCAGACAAGAAGGTGAGAGTAGCGATCACCGATGTAACTGCAAAAGGAAAATACTACATATTATACAATAAAGTCACTTTCACTGTCTGTCCCTATGTATGCTTAAATCTTTAAAACAAAGCAACGAGTTTTGATACGGTTTTTTTAATAGATGGAGTGATTCAAGAGGAAGGTTTTTATGTATATAACATCTATAGTATACCCGTGCGAAGCCGGGGAGGGTCGCTAGTTACTAATATATACAGGTTGACGAAAAACTTTCCCTCTTAATTTTAGTCACGGTGTTACTGACAAAAAACTGACACTCGCCTCAAAATCTGCTGTATGGGATAGCTTGGGTCCCATATTGGTCCAGATTGCTTAGACAAAAATAAGTACCTCTAAATCAACACCAGGGACACATCTAAGTTAGATAAAAGAAATGTTTTTATGAAATTAAGCAAAACCAGGGCCCACAGCTAGTCTAAGGCTCTAAGGGCTTGAAACTGTTGCTATGTGACATAATAAAAAAAAAACAGTAAAAAGGCGACGAGACGATTTAACCTCATTTTTTTAACCATAAACTTTATTATCTATAACCGAATTTAATGTCGAACAGCCTCAGGGCCAGTACGTAGGAACACCCACGTCTACGATGGACGACATAAAAACTTTTAACTAGAAGTGGCCTACTATTTTTATTTAATTGTTAGATATATTGCGATTTTTATATTATAAGATAGCGAACATGTGAACTGTCCTGGTGGTAAGAGATCCAATAAACACTATAAGTGTTACTGGTGGTGAAATAATAGGTGGTGTTCGGGAATCAGATAAACTTAAACATGCAAAGATTATATGGCAATGCACCAAAATTACCAGTGGTCTATGCTTCCTACCACCATAAGATCTACTTACGTGTTATGACCTTCCAATAAAATATTATATAGTCATAGACAGAATTTTGATCAACATACATAATATTTCGTACTATAAAACATAGTGAATATATTCGTAAAAATAAAACTAATTAAAACATAAATAAAAAATGGTAATAATGTTTACAGTATATATAATAATAGATACAGATAGATATGTTGGGTAGATAGCCAAAGGTTGAAATATGTATCAATAAAAAAATTATACCTATTGATAAAGAAACCAAAAAATTCAAAAATAAATTCAATACCTAATTAATTAAACCCAAAAGTGAATATCATCCCTAAATTGTATAAAGAATAATATTATGAGATTGCTGAATATGCAGCCGAAAAAAATTCTCGAGATTAATTGCTTAAATATCTTAGATGTCCAATGTATGTCATACAATTTTAGTTATAAACATTATTGTTAAAATAAAACCGGCAAAGTGCGAATAGACTAGAGTATAAAGGGTTCCATACCAAACACGTTTGTTGTTTATGAGCGTGATTTGTGAAAATTTCAATTGTTAAGCTACCACTGTTCATTAGATACAAATAGGGTCCTTTATGGTATGGAACGCTAGCAAAGCCCCCTAAATTTCTTAGGCATTGCCGCGTTCCGATATGGTGTATGTGAAATAAAATATTTTCTATTATATCTCTTCTTCAAGACCGTTAGCCTCGTAGGGTCCCGGGTTCAATTCCCAGGTCGGACAACTTTTCTTAAAAAATTTCAGATTTTTCTGAGTAAGCATCAATTACATCATGGTCCCTAGTACCTTGGTTAATCGTAGGTGTACTGGACTAACGAGTCGTGGATATATAAGAACACCTCTGCCTAAGTCTTCAGGGATAATAGGCGTGAAGGTACTAGGACACCAGTTTTTGAGCAAAGCGACTGCCATCTGACCTCTGCGACCCAGAAGGGAAACTTGGCCCTAATTAGGTCGAAATCAATGAATTTACTAATAACATTTCCAGTCAAGCTATTTCCATGACAATTATACGATACAAGACTAAATATAAAGGGATGTGTGGGACCATATTATATATAAAGAGAATTTTGACAGAGCCTATCAGTCGTCACCTAACCTTGCGAGAGGTAACACGTATTAACAATAAGGTTCAATAACTTCAGTTTTACTTAAATTTTGTTAGTAAGTTTGTTTTAGTTGAAGACTTTTAAGATTTTCAATACCAACTAAAAGTTTCATCATAGGTAAGTTTACCTTGTATATTTGCTACTATATAGGACTTTTAATCAATATGAATAAATAAAATTGGAGTGTCTGGATGTATTATAAAAATAACCGCTTCTTACTAAATGCATATTGTGTATGTTTATAAGATTCATATACCAAAATAATATTTTTTTGAATTTTTGTCTATTTGTCTATTTGTGCCCGCTAATCTCTGAAACGGCTAGACCGAGTTTGATGTAACTCTCACTGGCATATAACTGATGTAATAAAGCTTAGGCTACATTTAGTTTAGAAATGTATAAACTAAAAACGCGGACGAAGTAGCGGACAGAGTTAGTTATAAGAATAAATTATCGCACTAGGTAATGTTATTAAACAATAATTCGTTTTAATTAAAATAAATGAACATGTATAATTAAAAAGGGAATATCGAACACGCTCATTGGGCTAAAAGAGTAGACAGGGGTACATATGCACCCAAGATTAGCCGGCGATATAAGGTCCCTTGATGAAGTCCGTGATCATATCGGACACAAATCCCGGGTTTCCTTACGATGTTTTCCTTCACTAAAAGAGCATTCAGAAAATTGTGGGATTTGAACCTGGACTACCTAAGCGCGTACCATAACATCCGCAGCTAGGCAACGCACTATTATCATCTTTCGTATATATTTGTCTAAATTTTCATTTATAGTTTTTATAGTTTACTTTTATTTTTAGTTTATATAATATGACTGGATATAAATATACATAAAATTACATTGTAATTACAATGTAATTTTATGTATATTTATATCCAGTCATA
>DVZL01007556.1:0-10690 GCA_018236625.1 Lasaia peninsularis
TCTCTTTTAACGCATAACTCTGTCACTATCTGGCGTAAAGTGACGCGATAACTATGGTACTAGAGTGGTGTCGGCGCATTTTGTAGGTACATATCTCTGTAGGTACGGTCGAGTGGCGGAGACCTGGTATTATGATGAAATACTTACAAAATAATAAGAACTCCAGATTCCATTTCAGACCTCTCGACAAGTAATGGAAATCCCCAACAAAAGGAACGTGTATTTGCAATGGTAGAAGATTCTTGTTCACCATTGCCACCATGTAATTATTAAACCTGAAACATGCATATTTGTTTTATAGGCAACCAAAATGGCGGTTTCCCTAATGTAAAAAACACCCATAAACGTTTAAGATGTTGATGTTGTGTTGTCGTATTGAAACTTTTTATTAAAATGATCCGAAACCCCAGAGTGGAACTCCCAAACAGTCAGGTACTTTTTTGACGTCAATATAAACAATACGATGTTCCCAATCCGGTCACGGTGTTAGTGACGATAAATATATATATACGGCTACGCCGAGTTCAACGCAGAGAACCGAACGGGAGAGGTTAGTATTTTTTATATTTTCGCGGTAAAACTGTTACGATATTTTTAAATCAGTTCAATTTGTATAATTAATAATAGTATATGAAAAAAAATGAATGAATAGACTTAAACTTAAAATAGTAATAGTTTCCAAATAAAAAAAAACATGACTTAGTATTACCAATAAAATTCGCCAGTGTTATAACCAAATTGACAGTGCTTTGACATATGAATATCTTATTTTCTGCTAATCTCTGTCATGATAACTGTTTTAAAACGGTTTAACCAAATGTATAAGCCACCTTCTCTAGCAGAGAATGAAAGAGATAGACAGAAAATCTCACATGTGTGTAATAGTTATAAAATACACACAAATGAATTAAACGATTGTGCAAAACATAATAAGAATGCATATTTAGTAGTATTAAAAAATAGCAACTCGTTTTGTATCTCCCAAAATCTAGAGATGCGCTAACATCGAAATCTATTCAGGCATCTAGAAATTACAGTAGTATGAAGTATTCAGTTAAATATTTTAAAACAGTGTATTCGTCCAATGGTTCACGGGTTTGTCAATATTACTAATAAATTTTGGAGTAATAATACAGACATTATTATTATTAAATAACAATTTGCGCTGCTTTGCTTCAGAATACGTGTGTAGATATAAAAAAAAATAATGACAATTTGAAATAATTTAATACAAAAAAAATATTTAAATAAAAGTATTCAACTAGTGCAAAAGGGTTTGCAACATACAAATATTAATTTACCAACATTTCGCAACATGCCTTTACCCAGTATTCAATTTCGTTTAGATTTAACATTTGATGGACAATCATGGCACACAAATCCTACTAATATTGTAAACGCGAAAGTTTGTAAGTATGTAGGTAGGGATATTTGCTACTCATTCACGATAAAACTTATAAACGGATATTAATGAAACTTTACAGTAATATAGCTTATAAATAAATGATAACAACACGTAGGCTACTTTTTAACCGCCATAAAATTATATATTAAAAGGGTATGTTTTTACGCAATAAGTATTATAAGTCGGAAAAAACTGCTTTTTGAAAGTTAAAATACAGAAAGCTAGTCACAAATATAGTAGCTGATGCGACGAACTTCGTGTCGACTGCCAATGACCGCGCATAACTGTTTAAATAGAAAAAATTTAGTGCTTTTTCCTATGGTCCTTAGATTTTCCCACTTTCTCTTAATTTTAAGGACCTGACGCCACCAAACACAACAGAAAACAACCAAATAGTTTTAGTTTAGCAATTAATTTTTATTTATATAGATTTATATGGGTATCTTTTATCAAGGTATTTTATTTTATACACATGGTGTTAATTGTCGAAAACAAACGATAGAAAATGAAAGAATAATTCAATTGCTTTATCAACCCGAGTCTAATGGTAAGCAGAAAACGTCGAATATAAAAATTGACAGTAGATGTAAGGTAACTGGTTAATATCAAGAAGATCCTTACAGAACTCTACCACCCAGTTAACGGTCATAGTGTTAGGACTCATAATATAATAAAAAAGGAATATGTTTCAATTTGCATGTAATCCTCACAAGCAGCTCCTCAAACTAATCAGAGCTTTAATTATTAATTTCGGATCTGAATAAAAATATTTTTTTTATATTTTGAATTATTTTCAACTACATATTTTTAAGCTAAGTTTTCGCAATCACATTTTATATATTTTGTAATAAAATCTAAGTAGACACGTATTGAGGTCATATAGCTTCGTGTTGGTTCGCAGAGAGATTATAAAACAGAGATAAATATTTAGAAACTCGCATCTGTATTAAAAGTGCGTGATTACCTACATATAAACAATTTGGGTCAAATATAAATACACAGCAAAAACTTTTCAACTTTGTCGCTTAAATTGCATAAACATTCGCAGAACCATGTACTAGATGCACAGCTAATACAAAGTACCTTCAACCAACCTTATACTATACCCATACATTTCTTTTATAGATATATATATTGAAACCTTCATAAACACGTGTAGTGGAATCTGTAGCGCCATCTGTCGGGCTGATTTGTGAATCTAAACCATCCAGGGCACCACCCAAACGTATGTAAAAAAACCGTTCAAATCGGTCCATTCGTTTAGGAGTTCAGTGTCATACACATGTACAATAGAATAATTATATACTTATAAAGAATATATTATGTACCAAAATTATAAAAAAAATGTAATCTTAAAATATTCTCGCTTCTTAGTAAATTTTGATGAAATATAGATAAAATTGTAAAATATCAATTTTCATCAGAACAAAGAAACTAATATGCAAGTTAGACGATGCCAGTATGTGCCAGACGAGGTAACACGTGCTAGACGAGCAACACGTGCCAGATGAGGCAACCATGAGCCACACAAGACGATCATGTGTCAGAAAGGTCGATTATGCACAAAGAATATTTAAGAAAGGCAATTATGTGCAAAACAAGGCTATAATTACATCGAACTTACTAAAAATTAGATGCAATTTGTAAAAGGCTTAAATAGCAAAAATTACGACAATAGGTCATAAAAGAACTTCCATACTTTATATGCAATCGCAGAGCAAAAATTCATTTTCAGTCAACCCATAGGCCAATTGCCTATCTCCTAGGTAAATGAATAAAACTGGTATATTTGTTCCTAAAAATCATTTAGCTCTTCCTGCCGCCATGTAGTCAGCGTTTGCTATTCTAGTCTGGTAGGTAAATATACATAGTTACCTACACCTCTGCCTAGCTGTTCAGGGATATGGGCGTGAGGGGGTATATTTTTGGAGATTAGACTGATCAGACCCACAACATATCATTACTATTTTCTGTATTAAATACTAATTATAGTAAATTTTATTTAAAAAAATGTAAACCTTGTGGCCTTTCCTAAATTAATAAATTTAATGTAATTTTAATAACCACGCAAAAAATGTGCATCAAAACAAGCCTTCATGTCGCCACACACATCAACTTCAAACTTATAACACTCACCGCTACAACTTTACAAAATAACTTTAAAATTTATACACAAAGCAAAAATGTCTCTCTCCACATCAAGCTGTATATATCCTGTACTTCTTGGAACTGATGTTGAAACGATTTTCATCATCATGTAGATATTTATTTCGCAATGTATATGGAAGTAAATTATACATTCTTATTAAAATGTTAGATATAAAGAAAAGTCAAAAATATTATCTACATTGTTGTAGCTCACTTAACTATTTCTTAAATGGATTGAGTATGCAGAAATGAACCAACCAACAAACAATAAAAAAAAAAATTTAATATTATTTAAAGGTACTGTAAGAACACTAGCAGCATAAACAAAAATATATATTCTCAAAATAATATAATAATACAAATCCACTTATTCCATCCCGAAATTTATATTTGGGGCCTTTTGCATAATATAGTCCATTAATCTCATTTCAAATAGAGCAGAAACAGGACAAGAGCTGAATACAACAAAACCCCTCAAATTTTCGACAAAAAAAAATATGTGGCAAAATTTCTAAACAAATTGCAGTTTCCAAAGATATTATTATTTTAGTAAGAAATCAATTGGTATGGTTGTCTTGTGATAATTCATATTATATCGGTTTCAATTGCAACTGAGTAGAAGATGGAAAAGTGCTAAATAGAATATTAAATAAAAATTTTGCCTTCAAAGCTTGAATAGAAAAAACATGTAGCAAAGTTTCTGTAACAAATGGTAGTTTTCACACAGCATAATATATTGAGTTCTTTAGAGAAAGAAACAAAACTTGATAACACCTGGTCCTGTGAACAATTCATTGGTTGGTTTTTTAACATGGCTTTTTAACATGGCTTACTATATATAACTATTTTGATAATTCAAATTATCAGTGGAAAGTGAACCAACCTATTTAAAAGCAACTGGTGACACAAATTGTAAAAAGAAAAAAAAACAGTAACCCAAATAGGCATTTCTGTGTTGCTTATTTTTACCCCATAATGCCAGATAGTCTTTTAATGTATAATGTAATGTATAGAAAGCGACATATTAAGCATATACAAAATATCTGTGTCTTATGATAATGGCCGTTAGTTTGTAGCCTGTTCAAAATGTATTTTAAAAACATTTAAATACCTGAGTATTCTGTGGTAAATATCTAATTCATTAATTTCTTGTTTATGGACACACATATGATGCTCTGGCTGAGCCTCCCGTACTCTCTCTTGAATCGTGGACCAATTAATCCATGCTAAATCACTCTGAAAATATACAAAACAATACAATTATATAACATAATATTTGTTTATTATTATTTTTTTATTATTATTTGACTTCTACTCCATAAACCGCTGAACATTCATGACGATAGAAATAACCCAGAATCTGCTGAATTGGAAATTTATATGTAAAAAGGTTGACTTCTATTAGTTGAATATGCACAATCTTTTTCATCTTAATTGTACTAGCCTTAACCCATTAGTATGTCAGCTGTTATCGGTTGAGTAACTTAGTACTTTTTTTTATACAGAAGGACTGCCATCTGACCTCTGCAACCTAGAAAGGATACTACACCCAATCCTAGAATGCAGGTTTCCTCAGATATTTTTGTAGATTTGTTTTTATAGTCTGAACCTGGACTACCCAAAGAGAAGTCCAAAGCTAAAAACTACTAGACCTCCTAGGCTCTCACTTGAATATACACAATGCTCAGAAAATATATTATGTTGATATATATAAATAAAATATATTAAAAATTCATATATTCACATATACTTTGCTAGTAATCTTATATTAAGCATCTTCAAGGTCACATTGTGCAAAGATATACAAATTAATTAATTGAATTGCTCTATTAGCTAAACTTTGTTAAGAATATAACAATACTCTAAAAGTCATAATACCCTTCTATATTTTAACTTGCTTTGTTGCAGTATTAATCATTTAAAAATATACTATTTCTTATATGATAAAACATGGTAAATAAATTCTTACCTCCTTAATTTTTAAAGCATTATTATAAAATAGCTTTGTGTCATAGGCATAATATAAATTATATATTGATATAACTAATCTCATTAACCAAATGATTGAACACAACACAATGAGACACCACCTGAAATTTAAGAAAATATTATTATTACATATTCAATATACTTTATATATATAATAATAGTTATGGTATAAAAATGTTAGTAATTAGTAATAATAGTAAGGAATATATTAAAAGCTAAAATAATTAAGCTTTCAATTGAAATAATCTTCACTATCCTTGATTTTCAAGATAAAGAAATTTAAGACCATTTAGATATTCAAATCATGTTGTAAGCTATACACATAATATTCTAGATAAAGATAAAATTTTAAAAAACATTGAATACTTAAATAAGCAATTAAATAATATCATAATATAAATAAATAATTATGTTTTATTAACTGACATGACCAGTTTGGATTTTTTTAAGTTCATAATTTGCAACACAAATTAAAGAAAAACTTTTAAAACAACAAAGCTGTTTTATATAATGAAAATTGGATGTCACAATGTATGTTCAAAACAAACTTTGAAACTAGTAACCTTATTTTAATCAAATTTTATAACTTTAACTACGGCATTATTTTTATTGCTATATTTTAGCCAATTCACTCTAAACTATAAATATATGATATGTGGCGAAATTTACAGGCAATACTAGTACAATAATAGATATATATATATATAATTAAACTATTATATGTATTCCATATTGTAATTAAAAACATTTGACTTATATTTGTATTTTAACTTTCTATTTGATGCTGATTTCAAACAGCTCCATCTATGGAAAAATAAACCTTATCATAAAAGTTTAAAATTAACATAAATATTATTAAAACTCTTATCTAGTGTTAGTTATAATATATTAAAGAATTAAGGGAGGATGCTTATTATTGTGTATAAGACCCTAAGAGTAAAACTAAAGCTGAGAGAAATATCTTTTAAACTAAGATTCTCATTATTAAAAACTTACCACGTCCAGGATATATATCCAACACAAACTGATGTGGGATATATAACATCATTAAGACTAAGTTTCTCACTTCTATTGGCTTCTGGATCATTTCTAAATAGCTTGGGATAATCTACACAATGCGCCAGAAATGTAGAAAACCACACAATAAATATTAATTGTAACAAATAAAATAGATCTGACATCAGCATTGGATAAAAGCCACCTCTCACATAATATCTGTACATTCTTGTGAAAAATGAATCTAAATCTTCTATGTGAGTCCAACCTCCTGAAAAATGAAATGGTCCAGATCAAAAAACAAAAGAATCACCTTGGATAAGAGATAAAGTCATATATTTTTGTTGTATCAGTGAATACTTAGCTGTAGTTGTGTCAATGCCATTTTATTTAAATTTAAAATGAAAGATAGATTATTATTTAAAATGTATGTTACACTATTGTAAGCCAATTAGATAAGGACATCTGATATAAAAATGGGATAAGAACTAAGAGTAAGTAAAGGTTTAAAAAAAGCCTCTAAACACAACTACTGTGAGACATATTATATTTACTAGGTAGTATGTACATTTTTACAATGATACCCCAGCATCAGTTTAGCAAAATAACATTCCAATCCTTGGTGTATTTTTTTCTGACTACCTTGTTGGCCGTGTGGCTAGCATACACACCTAACTGTGAGGCTCGGGTTTAATTCCCTACTAGGACAGGCGTTTGTGTGATGAACATAGATGTTTGTATTTCCAGGCCCAGGTGTTTATTAAATTTATTCTTATATCTATTTAAGTATTTCTATATATTAGTATTGTTGTCTGACACTCATAACACAAGCATACAATTTGCTTACTTTGGGGTTAGATCAATTTGTGTAATTTGTCCAGTAACATTTATTTATTTCATTATATAGAGAAATTCTAAAAGTTTATGTGATAATGAGAATAATTTTCTTTGGTTAGTGAAATTTTAATAGATATTATGAATAGGTAAAACAGAGATTTAAAAGAAAGAGATAAGTTGATGTGTTTGGCTAGCGAGTCAAAAGAAAAAATAACATATAATTAGATACTGTGTGTAGTGCACAAAACCAAACTATCAATGTCAATGGGTATACAAAATAAATACTGAAAATACATCACATGAATTACACAATCTTTTCCTGTCATGAACATTTTTGTTGCTCATTTTTGCATTTTAAATTATTGGTAGGTGATCATCATATCATTATTTTATATCATACAAAAAATAATGATCATATCATTATTTTTTCTGTAAAATTTGTAATTATATATGTTCAGTAAGAACAGAAGCTGCATTTTAATAGTCCTGAACTTAAAAAACTAATAGACTAGATAAATATATTAATTTCTGCAATAGAGTATACGACAGATATTAACCTTTGATTAAAAGGTCCATTTGTAATTATAGAAAATTGTGTAAGTAAACAATGATGTTTCAAATTTTAAAACGTCGTAAGTAAACAAAGGAATCTGTGAACGTGAAGCATATTCTACTATCGAAATGTTAAGATTTGTTACCTTTAGTTTGTGGTACTTTGTGGATGATAACGTTGGTGGCATCATCGTGTTCATGATCTAAAGTTATCATTGTAGGAGCTGAGTTCTGGTTGTCTGAAGATCTAGCCAGTGGCGGAACCGATTCGTTGTCTAGAGCACTATACGTAACTACATCACGTCTAAAATGATCCATAATTACACTATTATTGTTATTCTCAATGCTTCTACGCCTAATTTTTACAAAGGAGCCACTTAATGTATACACATTGTTGACTTTGGCCCAGAAACGTAGAAAAAAAATCCCTTTGTTGCTTCGATGATATATTATTGCTGAGGATTTTTTTATATTAAAATATGTGAATAATCTTTTGATCCTAACATTACAACAAGTTTGTATTTTCAATGAAATCCTAATATAATTCAAGGATACAAAGAATTTAGTTAGTCTAAACAGTCTTTATTGATGAAAATACACTTCGCAAATCAAACGACGAAAATAAACTACGGACCAACGTGGGTTGCAACTT
Source organism: Lasaia peninsularis (assembly GCA_018236625.1). NCBI lineage: Eukaryota > Metazoa > Arthropoda > Insecta > Lepidoptera > Riodinidae > Lasaia > Lasaia peninsularis. Next base: position 8,580 of record DVZL01007556.1, read on the forward strand.
ACAAATTTTTACAGCTGTTTTGACAGAAGCGATAAAAATCGATTTCTTATACAATAAAAATCGATTTTTGAGATATTGGAAAAATATTATAATATTATTTCATGTATAATATTTTGTTATGTTATAATATTAACATTTCAACCCACATAGTGAAATGACATTAAACTCATACTTTTTGCAATTTTATTAAATAGTCACCAAATGTTATTATTCTGTAAATTACAAATTAACTCTGATAAAAAACAAAGCTGTATTTTTGCTAATAGGTTGTAAGCATAGTACTTTACTTTCTCGTAAGGTACTATTCATACTAACGTCTAACACTGACATAAGAGTAGAAGACTACTCATTAATTATTATATTAATATAACAATCTAGCCTCAGCAATTAGACGGATTGTAATAAGAGTTGGTTTCCCACCCATAATTTCCAATGAATTCTTGATCATTCTGCTCGCCCACAAAGTTCGGTGAAGTTGTAAAAACCACGTGGTTAGCAACAAATTAGTCAATATAAAAAAATATATAAAAGAGTTGGCACGTAGGCATAAAGGACAAGAACAAAAAGTAATAATTTTATATCGATCAATAAACACTTTTTTAGTTTACAAATCTGGTGGTCCTAATTTATTAGTCATCGATCATTTGATTTTTCACTTTTTCTTATTATTTCTGTAAGTATCAAAAGGTTCAACATTTTTTTTGAAAATATTGGCAAACCATTAATGTCAACTTTTTATACCGTTTGGAAAAAAACATCCTCGTTTGGGTATTTCTTCTCCAATACTCAAGCAAAATGTAAGCATATAATTTAAGATTCTAAAAGATTCTAAATAAACTTTAAAATCGTATAAATCTATTTTAACAGAATCGAGCACTATAGAAAAATGTTGCTAGAGATATTAAAGTTTAATTTCTAAGTTTTGCTTAACTTTTGTCACTTGTTACTTGTTAGCAGTCAGCTGTCAGTAATCATTAATAAAAAAAAGTCTGTCATCATTATGTATGTCCTTGTAATCGCAAAGTTCACTATTTAAAAATTTATATCAACAAGCCTGTGATATCCAATGATCATTATAATCGATATTCTGCTTTCTACTAGGAGTTCAATGCAAAATTGTTTAAATGTCAATATTAAGTGTTGTACTAGTTTTACCAATCAATAATACAATTATTTGTTGTTTGTAAGTGTAAGTGAAAATGTTCATAGTTGGATTAACGGGGGGTCTTGCGACTGGGAAAAGCACTGTACTTTCAATATTCCGTGAAAATGGTATAGCTGTAATCGATGCAGATGAAGTTGCAAGGAAAGGTAATATGCTACTTACATGTAGTACCTACTTTATAACTTTTATTCACTTTCCAGTTACCATTCCCGAACCATCAAAAAGAAAACATTTTCTTGACCGATATGTTTGAAATGTAACACTTTCATAAACTTCTAAAGCTAAAAATTTTACTTGGAACTCATAATTTATTTAAATTTTTAGTCTTGGAACCAGGAACAAAGGCATGGAAAGAACTCATAGATTTCTTTGGAGAAGATGTAGTATATAAAGATGGAAGAGTAAATAGACTGCGATTAGGAGAGCTAGTGTTTGAAGATATAGAAAAAAGACGGAAACTGAATGCCATCACACATCCACGGATCCAAAAGGCAATGGTTAAAATGGCAGTTAAATATTTTTTCTCAGGACACAAATACATAGTTATGGAAGTACCATTGTTATTTGAGACTGGAAAAATGCTCACATTTATGCATAAGATTATTACTGTTGTGTGGTAAATAATTGACTAATAATTTATTTTATGTAATCTAGTTATTTCCCGCAGCTTTGTCTGTAAATTAAGTTATATATCACCTGTAAAAATCCATTGAGGTGTTAGTTTAAAAAGTTGCCTCCATAGTTCCTTTTCCATATTTTTATGCTAAAATTCATTACAATAAATTGAACTTTGACTTGATAACTGAATGTATAAATTTACATTCTTTTTTTTTCTCCAAATTTCCTCCAAAAAAATGTTGGTAATTTTAACAATAGGGAATATGCATGTGATTTAGATATGGCCGAAAAAAATAATGTGTAATCTTTAATGCTGAAGAAATATACC
>DVZL01007557.1:0-10690 GCA_018236625.1 Lasaia peninsularis
AGATTATTGATTTTGAGGAGGCTGAAGATGAAATCGAGGACATACAGCAGGAGATCATGGTGCTGTCACAATGTGACAGCCCCTATGTCACCAAATACTACGGATCGTACTTGAAGGTATGTCGCTTTTAGTCTTGTACCGAGCATGATTTAACAGTTCTTTTATTTATAATTAGCTGTGCCTGCGACTGCGTTCGCGTTTTTATTAAAACATTTCTAAATTAAAATTCTAAAATAAAAGTAGCATTAGTTACTTCTTTTTTATTAGCTATCTGCAAATGAAAGTTCGGTCACAATCAGTCCTGCCGTTCCAAAGATTATCCGGAACAAACAGACAGACTTTGACTTTAGTATATGTACCGTGTATGTATACATATGCATTTAGTTCTAATATTGCAGACACTTCAATTTTATTTACCGGTAAATCGGTCAAGCCGTTTTGTATTTGACATACCGACAGCAGCACCACCGGCGGCGGACTTGGTAGGGTCGAATTGAAGCTTCAAATCATCCAGGAAACTATCAATCCAATCGGTTCAGCCGTTTAGAAGGTATGTGAAAAAGACAACTAAGGAAGGCTAATTCTTACTATCCGTTGTCCTATTAACCCGTTTCTCCTTTCTAAGCATTCCTACGCGTTGCAAAAGTAGACTATGTTCATCAGGTAAAATAAAATAATTTTTCAATGCGGGCTATAGTGGTTTCGGAGCCTAATTATTGTAAACAAACAATCAAATCTTTCCTCTTTGCTAATATCAGTGTTCATGCGTATAAAATTATCCATTTTCTATTCAAGTTAGGAAAATATTTCCTATTTCAAATAAATACGAGCTCGTACCATCATTACTAAAAGTGCAATCTTGAGTTGCTATAGCTCTCAGTGAACGGTAATAATGAGAGAATATTGTTCGAAGAGAAGAATTTAATGATCCCGTTAGATTCTCAAGTATGTTACTGAAGAACTCACCTGAAGGAGACTTATGAAATAAAGTATTAAGGTCGAGATGCAAGGCGGAGGTCTAATGAACATATTACGGTACATGTGAAAAATAAATATATTATTTCACAATCGTGTCGGACGCGTGGTTTAACTACAAATACATGACGATACTAACATCTTTATTGATATTTTAGCTGACCCTTGAAGCCTTAGAAAGGAAGAAGGTTTAGGGTTGTATGTTTTTTGGGAGACACATCATGAAAAAATAGAAATAAAAAATACGTAATAAAAAGTTTTTTAGAGTAAACTCTCTTAACTTATCACTTCGCAATATGAAGAATAGATAATTACCGGTTTTCAGACCTACCAAGTGTACATAAAAGATGTAAAGTTTCGTCAGTCGGTTTTTTTTCAGTTTATCAAAAATAATATACAACGTTGCCTGAGAATTTGGATGAATTGGATTTGTGCCCAATTTAGCGATAGACTTACCACTTGTCCCATCACAGGACCTAATATCGTCGACTAATCATGGGTGGATATGTACTCTGCCTACCTTTACGGAAATATGGGCGTGATGCTGTTTTTATAACGTACTAACATTGAGGGAATGTGTATGCTTGTCTCAGGCATACGATGTAACTTCTTTTGGCTGCATCGATCAATGTCAAGTGTTGTTTATTACCAAAAGTTTGCAGACAGAGATGTAATAGACTCCGTGACGGACGGCAGCAAAAAGGATCGTTTTCGTTAAAGGATTGGCGGATAATAACTCTTTGTCGACGACTATACGCTGATGTTTTTCTTTCGAGCTATTTCACTGTGAAATGTTTCAGGGTTCTTTTCGGTTAAATAACATCGTTTACTAGCAATTCATGCGAACTTAATCGAACTCAAACGAAACGTTCCGCCCGACACATGACATGTATGTTTTGATTTCCTAATTTCTCAAATGTTTTAACAGTTACTACCTGATGCTAGACAAAGACAATTTCAAAAACATAAAAATTGTAAAAATTGGTCCAGCCGTTCTCAAGTTAATTTGGTTAAAAAATAACGCCATTTAAAGTTATGGAAGTGCGGGGTCTTATGATCCTAAGTTATTTTACTTATAAAGATCTCATTGTTCTGTATATGCACACATGTTTTGAGCTGAAATAAAATATATACCTATAATGTTTTTTTTAGTTAATGTTTATTCAGCGTCACTATCACATAATATGACGTCATCAAATGTCAAAATTAATTAGTTATGGGTGTTGCTATCACTATTTTATACTTCAACATAAATATAAATAAGTATAGCTATAAAATATCTCTAAATTATTCACAATTTCTATGAAACTACAAAACTAGTTTATTTAATGGCAACCCCGGACGGATTTGTTTTGTTTTTTTAAGGTAATAGGGTCACATAAATTCTTTAAGTCGGTTTTTTTAATTATTTTTATTTCTCATCTCATATTTTAACTTTCGTTGGTTTTCCCGGCATTTCTTATTTCGCTTTTTATGTCGTAATGGTTTCATTCGTATACTCGAAACAGATAATGTAAAGTCTTTAAACGTACTTACGTGTCTGTAGGCACTCATTATTTAATCAGACAGTTACATGGACTGGAAGTCGTGATTTACTTGAATCCGTTTATTCTCTAATTGTAACAATCTATCGTGTATCAATTGCATAGACCGACCTTTGCAACATATCTGCGGCATGAACACGTACTATTGCATACAATGCTCCATTTCTGTTCCGTGACATTATGGCAATTTTAATATGAAACGTTCTCTATGGTTAGGGTTGCCAGGTTGTACGAGGTTTGCTATTATGTCGGGGGAAGTGGCAGAAACAATTTTCATCTTTCGATTTGAATTTAAAAATGTAAGCAATAGTTTTGCACAAGTTCTTTTAAGCTCACTTAACAGCTTGTGTAATAAGTCGTATTATTAGGTACTTGATTATAAGATACAGATTTGAGTAACACGAAACGCGTGAGCTCTTCTGATGATTTCATATTTGCATGATTTATTTTTAACTGTTCCGTGAACTTTTACCGTCCGGGCCATGACACGTAAATTTTGTTCTAAATAATTGAACATTTTTAATAAGTATTATCCTATTCTGGGATAATACAAATTTGAAAAACCCAAATATCATAGTAATTGATGCAGCCGTTCTTGAATAATAAGTAGTAACGTCGTGTGTTCGTCTTATATGTATAGATTTCGAGTAGCTCTGACTTATGCAGATTTAAAAAGTTTTTAAGTTATTATTTAAGTGTTCAATATCTTACTCGATACAAGATATACATGTTTAAAAGTGAAGGTACGTCAATTTTTTTAAATAGCTTTTGAACAACAGGCTTGGACTGATTCGTTGTTGAGTTCCTAGGAATTATCATAATTTGTCTTGGTAACCCTAGAAGATAAAGAAAAGTGTACGTGATTTTTTTTATTCAGCTTTTAGACAATAGGTGGAGATATTATATGTACAGAGCTACCTAGGGTATATTATAATGCGATCTGGTAACCCTAGCATCGCTGTGCGTGCTCTAATGCGCACAACACCAGCGTCCGTCACGACCTATTGTAATCAAAAGAGAAATAAACCAGTTTCTTTGTTTAAATAGTGAAAAACACGTCGGCATTCACCGGTGTTACGTTTCGACACTCTAACTGTTGTTTTTTGTGTGTTTGTTGACATTATTACACTAATGCATTCCTTATAATGATTGGGTCTCTATTATATTTTATACTAGCGACTTCGCACGGGTATACTATGCATGTTATATACATTAAAACCTTCCTCTTAAATCACTCTATCTGTTAAAGAATACCGCATCAAAATCCGTTGCTTAGTTTTAAAGATATAAGCATAGACCAGGGAAAGCTACTTTGTTTTATACTATGTCATGATATTATCAGATATTACGGTCCTGGTGATTGTCATTCTAATTTTGCGTTTGATTCGGAGTTTCATTTCGGTGAACGCGTTTTTAAAGTATCAAAGAGTAAAAAGGGTGAATACTTACCCCGCTCCTGAGACTCCGCTTTTCGTATGTCTGTCATCAGGTTGTATCTTATGAACCGAGTTAGCTAGGCAAGTGAAGTTTTCCCAGATGATGTGTTTCTATTGCGGCCCCTATACAACGAAAGACCCGACACGACCAATATGTTGTCGCTATCCATATTTAGGTAAAAGTAATAGCCCGTGTGGGTCCGGGTCCTCTGTGTAGAATAGACCAACTACTTTCCTACCAGGTAGCTCGTAAGAGGCGAGCATAGGTTAACTGGGTCACTACAATATAACCACTGGTGGTAGAGTGCTGTGCAGAAACTCGTCCGAGTAGTGATCAACCGCCTAACCGTAATGACATTGGCATTTTCCGGTTCGTAGGGTGGGGTAGCCGTTTGTCTTGCACATGGGGTCTAACAGCCCGACCACAGGGCAGCGGCAGTATCATCTATGGTGTCTATAGGCCACGGTTGTGTCTTACCATCATAAGACCCGTGTGCCTGTTCAAAAACCATGCACTTAAAAAAAAATGTAGTTGTATGTGTAAAAAACGTGATTACATTTGCCCTTTTCAGACAACACGGAACCCTTCGTGTGCGAGTCCGACATGCACTTTGCTCGTTTTATTGTGTCTCCCATAACTCACAGTACGTCAGAACTGAAACAACAAACGTGAAGCCCGAGGCAAATAATGAATATTACAATTCATAATCATTACTAACACAGCACTGTCAACTATTATCTAATTCACTATGTATAAAATTAACATTAATAGACCTAAAGCATAATTTTTAGGATCCCATCACCAAAGGGTAAGTAGGACAGTATTACTATGACTCCGTACTCAGTCTGTTTGTCAGTCACTAAGCTGTATCTCCTATATATAGTTTTTTTTATGATATTGGAAGGCAAACAAGCAGACGGATTTCCTGGTGATAAGAAATACACGTCGCCCCTATAGACACCAAAGGTGGAAATGGTGCGTTGCCAACCTGAGGCTGGTAAGCCCTTTGCGTAAGTTTATCGGCTACCCTATCCTCCAAACCAGAACACGACTATGGCGAGCACTGACGCTGGTGTGGCTGGAATGGGTAAGGCGGTGGTACCAATCCGGGCGAGTCATTGCAAGACTCCCTAGTCAACGTCACGGTGTTGGTGACAATAGACCCTGTGCTGGCCTCTTACGAGCTGCCTGGGTGGAAGGCAGTTGACCTATTCTACAACGGAACCCGGACCAACAGGGAAAAAAAAAGTACAGAACCCTTCGTGAGCGAGTTCGACTCGTATTTGTTTGTTTCTGTGAACGTGTTAAATAACCACCAATACGATTGCGTAAACTGTGACCAATTTGGAAGTGAAATTCTCTGTGTGAAGTGTTGTAGGTTTATATGACTTTTATAGGCAATGATTTGGTACCGGTTTCCTTAACAAAGAAAGCGATGGTTCACGCTCGGGGCTATGATGTCTTTTCAAAGACGGGTGGCTCCCCGCCAGGACCAAAGATGTCTGCTTCGCTGGGAGCGTACATTGATATTTGCATTTTCAGAGATCCGTACTCAAAGGGTAAAAACAGAACCCTATTATTATGTCTGTTAACAGGGCGTACCTCATAAACCGTGATAGCTGACAATTGAAATTTTCACAGATTATGTATATCTGTTGCAGCTATAATAATAAATACCAAAATCACTACATATTATAAAACAAATTCACTTTCTCTGTCTTACCCTATGTATGCTTAAATGTTGTGAGGAAGGTTTTTATGTATATAACATGTATAGTATACCCGTGCGAAGCTAAAGCGAGCTGCTAGTACAGAATAAAATAAATATTTAAAGAGCCGATCAATAGATGTCTCTATCTATATTTAGATCGCGGTAAATACGAGTAGTTGCTCGATATATTCTCAGAATATCTTGTTACATATTTACTTCAAAATCAACAAATACAATTAAACTGTATGTATAAAAAGTTGTGTTTTTGTACTTTTTATACATAGTAGACTCGTTACGGAACCTGTCGTACGCGAATCCGACTCATACTTAGCAGATTGTTTCATACATCAGACCGACCGTGGAATTTAATATTCCTATTTTATTACATTGGAAGGATTCGTTGTTATGAATATTTATTAGCAAAATAGAATTTGAAATCAGTTCTAACATAATATCAAAACGTTTACAAATTGTAATTCTAATTACAAGCATAATACCTCCTGTTATGTTGCGGATCTGCTGATTATTTACTTTTGTAATTAATTAAAATTATAATATTTTTCCATTCGTAATGTTAATTTAAAAACCAGCCAAGTGATAGTCGGACTTGCAGACGAGGGGTTTCGTACCATTATCCATAAAAACGGGAAAAAAGATCACGTATGTTGTATGCGAGCTTCAATTATTTTTTTTATGTTTTTTCTGTTTTTAGTATTTGTTGCTATAGTTGAAACAGAAATGTATCGTCTGTGTAAATTTAAACTTTCTGCCTATCACTGTTCATAAAATATAACCTGGTGACAAATAGACAGATAGACTGATAGCGGAGTCTTAGTAATACGGTCCTGTTTCTACCCTTTATGTAAGAATCCCTTAATATACACATTTGAACGCGTAAGTTAGGCTTAAAACTAAGCCGTTTCTTATTAAGTTAGCTGTCTACCAGTGAAAGTCCCGTCAAAATCGGTCCAACCCGTTTCAGAGATTAGCGGATACAAACAGACAGATATACAAAATATAGTGCCGTGTGAATTTTTACATCGCGTCAGTGAATTGACTCTGCCTTAATTATAAATAAAAAAATTGTATCAAATCTGAAAATAGATGGCGCTGTGCATTTTTACATCGAGTCTTCTTTGACTCGGCCTTAATATATAATATATGCGTCATTGGCCATCACCTTAAGCACTCCCTTTTTATATATTTGTTTAGATTTAGTTGTTCATAGTGCCTAGTTTTAAAAACTACCGTCTACCAGTAAAAGTACCCATATACACTCTATACTTTTTACACTTGATACTCTCTCTGTCTCGCAAGTGATACGGCGTGAAGATATGAATTTATGGACTATTATATTGATATAAGATCAGCGATACGCGCGTTTGATTTCTCGTCCCAAAGACCTGAGACGCCTTAACGCTCTTGCAATCTTGACACACTTTCGACTGATGTTATGCGTCTTGCAAAATACTATGTAACGCGAACCACCTTGATTCACGTCGTTTTTGTGTGGTTCCGTGAACCAAGTATTCGGTTCTCGCCTTTTTGTAACTACACTGCGGTATCTGCAATACGCATACACAGTTATTTATTTACGTTGACCGCAACCAGGAGCTTGCGCGAGACTGGTGGCTTATTAACTAAAAAAATTCTCTTTGTATACATATCTTCACGCCAGATTGGCAGGGCGTAACGAGTGCCAAGTGACTATACTTACCGATCGATCATGCCTCCTATTTTTTTATGGAATAAGACAGCGAACAGGCTCACGGATCTCCTGATGGTAAGAGACAACCGTGGCCTATAGACACCATAAATGTTATAGATACAAGTTTACCGGCTACATCTCCGGAGTGGAACATGATACTATCATTATGGCGGTAGGAATAGGTAAAACGATAGATACCCGAGCAAGTTGTTATACAGGATTCCACCACTAGACATCTTGTAATAGATTCTTTATCTAAATAGATCTAGTCGCTTTTAAAATTACCAGACGAACAGACAGAGGAAAACTTATTAACTTTTGTTTTTTTTTAATTTTTAGTATTTTGAGTGTTAAAGACTTAAAATTTGATCACATTCAGTACGTTAAATGTTGGCTACGGATTTACCACCTATTACAACACGGGACCTAATATCGGTTCAACAGTATACATGATACATCGGTATAGCCGATGATAATATCATCGGCTAATCGTGGGTGCTCATGTACCTCTGCCTCCCTTTTCATGGAAATGACGATATTTTTTATGTTTTAAAATATACGATATTGAGATTACAACGGGACAATTCAGTTTTATTTATTCCTTTAAATTTAAAATTCAGATTTTGTAAAACAATTGAATTCACAAATCTGAACGGTGTACGTACGCCCTGATTGTACAAAGAGTGCAACAATTTGAACAAAATTGTTAAAGTAAATAGAGTTTCGCGTGAATCGGAATAATCAAATACAATGGCGTGTTTAATAATCGATGTATACGGGCAGCGATAGCGGAACGTAGGGAAAATATAAAATAAATATCGTTCCGCCCGCATCCCGGAAGGAATAGGCAGAGGCACATATGCACTCACGATTAACCTTATTACGTCCCACGATGTAATAGGTTACAAGTCCATCATCATATCGAGCATAAATCCAATCCAAAATGACGTTGATTTTCAGTACAATTAAAAAAAACCTAAAGAACAAGTTGCTTTACCCAGGAATTGAACCCGGGACCTAGTGTGTCAAAGTCTGACGTGAACTGACACGAAACGCAAACGTACTGTATTACATTATATTTTGTGACTGGCATATAATCAATTGAAATAGATTTACATAAAATTGCTTGTTATCTGAGGCGGTGTCTTAGAGTCTCCAACAATGGCGTGTTTGTATGAACGTAGAGGAAGCTAGGCAAGTATAGGATATATTTTTTATTTTAGGATAAGCGTAATGGTATATAAGGTCTATATACCATTACGCTTCACCCTCAAGAGCGGAGTGAGAGCGAATAAAATTGCCAAGAGTTGCGCTATTTTTTAAACCATCATAGATCGTTGTAGTAATTGTCAGTGAACCGTTGATAGTTTTATCTATGTGTATAAAAGATAAGATAAATGTTTTAAACATTTAGTGCTAACATAGTTTTTCAATTAAAATTGTTGTTTTTCGAGTGTTATTTCGACACGATAATGATGTTACATCATTTTTCTTTTATATACAACAATATCAAATGTTCAAGTATAATTTTGTATAAGATACTTAAAAAGTAAAGAAAATAATACATAAATGGCAAGCTTATCTATAGTTTTTTTATTTCAGAGTTTTTTTTATGGGATAGGACAGCGAACACGCACTCGGGTCTCCTGTTGGTAAGAGACAACCGCGGCCTATAGACACCATAGATGTTGAAGGTTCATCGGTCTCTCGTGGTCGGGCTGTTAGACCGTATGTGCAAGTCTACCGGCTAAACTACCCTCCGGACGGGAACACGACAATGACATTATGGCGGCCGGAAGGTAAGGCGGTGGATTTATTTCAGCCAACCTACAATACTGTGATTGAAACATAGAAGATATTACATACGACAAAATAAATATGTGTATACATAATATTATGTATAGAATTATTATATATCAAATTCTTTCCACGATGTTAGAAATAATTTTGATGTTATAGGAAGACAAACATGAGTAAATATTGGTTGCCTATAAACATCTTTTATAAGACGGAAATTTAAAGCTTCTTTTGTGAGTAAGTTTATTGACCACTCTACTCTTCAAACTGGACAAGACAATGATAAAGATAAGTGTGGATGTCGCTGCGTTCGAGCGTAGTTGGTATTCGATTTTGCCACACGAGGTCCGCGGGATCGATTTTTTAGGTTCGGTGTTTTAAGGAGGATAGGATGTTGTTTGTGAGTCGATTTATACACAAATGGCGACGGACTTGTCACCTGTCACATCATGCCACCTAATATCGTCTACTAATCATGGTGTGTACCTCTACGTACGTCTTCGAGATTATGGGAGTTATCTACGAACCCAACCCTATATTAAATTTGCTACGTTTCATTTATTAGTGAGTGGCCGCGTTCCGATCCGGTGGTAAATTTTAGAATTATATAGACGCGTAAAAAGAATCGCTCGAAAGTTATATGTGATATAATAAAGATAAAGATTTCACATAACAATTGCGTTTTTTCTTCATTTTTACTTTTCTCAAACATACTCTAAAATTTACTCGGAAAAATTGTCGTGTGTAGCTCATGAAATTCAATTATTACGTTTGATTTATTTGTTTTTGTTTTCGTAATTAATTAACATAAGTGTGTGATTCGAGTTGAGACACAATCGCACATTACCGCGAGGATAATGTTTAACATTACTTCGATCTTCAATGTGCTAAAATTATGAGTATTTAAGTGGCACAAGTAAAAAGTCGTCTTGAATCAGAAAGTATTTTTGGTTATATGGTGTACTGGAAGAATGAAAAAAAAAACCGACCACGTTCGAACTGCGAGTCGAACTCGCGCACGAAGGGCGTCGTATCATAACTATCAGCTATAAAAAAAACAATAAAGTCGCGTTTTAAATATTGTAGAAGTGTATGATATTATACAGATTACGCGATACATTTTACAGCATCAATTGTTTACATGAATATAATTTAATTACAAATTATCAGTCAAATATCAGTTTTTAATCGATCTAAATATGCATAGCGCCATCTATTGGTCAGGTCGACTCGTTCGTTGTTTGTTAAAAAAAAATTTTACTATTGCTAAAATGGGGTAGCGCTTCCTTTTAAAACGCACAAGCATTTGTGTTAGGAAGCGCTACTCTTTTGTACCTCAATATAATTAATTATTAAGGTGTTTACACACTTGTATTACATATTGTATAATAAATTTATAATATAAATTTATAATAAAATTGTTACAACTTTTTAAGAAGTTTTCTTAAATGTTTTTCAGCTTTTTCTGAGTAAGCATTACATTGCCCGGGATTGGAATGTGCCCGAAGTGGCGATAGG
>DVZL01007558.1:0-10689 GCA_018236625.1 Lasaia peninsularis
GACATTTGTGTGATGAACATAGATGTTTGTATTTCCGGGTCTGGGTGTTTATTAAATTTATTCTTGTATATATTTAACTATTTCTATGTATTAGTATCGTTGTGTAACACCCATAATACAAGCATTTAATTTGCTTACTTTGGGGTTAGGTCAATTTGTGTGATTTGTCCAGTAATATCTATTTATTTATTATATTGGAAATTGAAATTCGATAATATTAAGCATCCTTTCACGTCACAGTGAACGGTGAAGAATATTTAAGTCGAACGTAACGCACAGAAGTAAAAACACGATTCCCTGTTATCGCAGGCTGATCGACGCGGAGCTGCGTAGCGGGCGCGAGCTGGCGGGCGCGGAGGTGCGCGGCGGGGTGGTGCGCGGGCCCAGCGGCGGGTGCGCGCGCGCCGACCTGCGGAGCGCGCTGCGCGGCCCGCTCGCCGAGCGCCTGCTGTCCGCGCACGCCGCGCTGCTCGCCGCGCCCGCCGCGCCCGCACTCACGCGCGCCGCAGGTACTTCGCGGTGTCTCACTTGAGGAAATCTTTCTAAAAAATATAAATACCTTCGCGTATCCGTAAAGGAGTAGACGGAGGTACGTTAGGGAGCGTTCAAACTATGTTGCACAAAGTATCGGGTAGGCGTTAAACAAATGGAGATCGCGCCAGTATAAAAAGAAAGATTTTATGTAGCACGTTGTTCAAACCCCTCTCCTCCAAATTGCATTATATAATACTTGAATGCTTCTTTAGTCGACAATAATAGATCCCACGAAGTGACAGTCGGTGAGCTCGTCGTCATATTGGGCACCTATCCCAATGATTTTGATACAAACAAGAGGTGGACATGTGATCAGCGCTCAAAACGCGTGCCAGGAATTGGTCCTAATTAGGACCAATTCACGTACAACTGTCTTTTTCACTCTTGTGATTTCCATATTTTTTGTCGCACTTCTCGTGTTTTTTTGTTAATATATATGTGATGGGAACAATTTCTTCGTGTATGCAGTATGAAGATGGCGTATCTTGTATATAAAACCATTGACCTATCCGATCTCAGACGACGTTATGTTTTTTTGGCAAACACCAACTACGCACGATGTCACTTGAACGATCTTTCCATTCACGAATAATTACACCTTAACTACGCCTACAATTTATGCGTCCAATTAAAATAAATTAATTTATAACGAAATACTTAAAATATTACTCTTACCTATTTTTATGAATAATGAAATTTCAAACACTTCTATCAATCGCTTTTTCAGTGTTCGTATGTGCGGCGTGCGTGTTGCTCTCTCCCTCCCTCTACGTAGTGCAGGGCGAGACGGAACTATACTTGGTGGAGGCAGCATATACGTTTCTAGTCACGTTGATATTCTTCGCGGTCGGTGTCAAGGTTATTGACACTTACCCAGCTAATTTAAGGTAAATGTTACTTACTCAACTTTTATTAATTCAAATAAATATCGTCACGCCCATATCCCCGAAGAAATAGGCAGAGGTACATATATTAGGTCCAATGATGTGACAGATAGCTAGAATAGAAAGTATTTTATTTCACATAGACCTTACAAGCGGTTCGAAACGCGGCCACTCACTGAAAAGATCAGCGAAAAAAATGAGCGGGCTTGTCTTTTTTCTTATTTTCTAAAGACATACATTTTACATACTACAACTATAAAAGAGATTGAAAGATCATAGTAGGTATGGCGAACACCTGTTGCTTGTTCAGATACATTGAAATAACCTAAAACAAGTTGACAGTTCAAGATTCTCTTTTTTATTATTTTAGGCTAGGATGTCCAAATTTAGTAATCTATACTATCTATACTAATATTATTAACGGCCAAACCGATTGGGTTGAAATATTATATGAATATTTCAACTGTTTCCTGGATGAATTAAAAATACAATTGGGCCCGGTAGGTGGCACTATTGTCATTATGTCAACTACTAACCAACCGTGCGAAGCCAGGCCGGGCGGCTTGTCTATATAAATAAAAATTATCTAAATGTGTTACTATGTGCAAAAGTCGAGAACGTGCTGAACCAATTTGGGTGATTTTTTGTTGTATTTAACGAAATCTGAGGAATGTTCTTATGAATAGAAAAACTCTAAAAATTTCAATTAATATAAGAAAAAACGCTTGAACTTTTATCCCTCTTGGGCGGTACGAATTATAAACTTTAGATTTTTTTTATATGCATGTCGTCAATGGGCATAACAGCTGAGTGCAGTAAAATAGACACAAAGATCTAAGACTTTAGTCGGACATCGATTACCCTCGACCCCAGGGGCGAATAAAAAAAATCAAGCGTGATTTTGTGCAAAAAGGAAGTGGTTAAAGTGTCCTTATTATTTTTACAGATGCACAGCGCTCGGACTCATAATATCTGTGATGTTCATGGGCGGCGCTGCCGTCAAAGGTATGGGGGAAATCGGGCCCATATTAAGTAGCATCCTGTGTGCTATATTTGCCATCATAGCCACCGCATTGGCTACTCGCGTTCGGTAGGAAAAGATTAGAGAGAGACAGCTATATTAGGTGAAACGCCAAAACAGAGTGAGATGGGAATATGTCAATTTGATGGGTAGTGTGTATAGCAATATGTGTGTTCATCTTTGTATATAGGGTGTTACATTTAGATTGTATTAAGTATTATCACATCTGCAGCTGTCGTAGGTGTGTAATGAAGAGTGTATAATACGTATTGATATTTTTAGAAAATATCTTAACGTGAATATAATTTGTAATATAGCATGTAAAACTTATTCCACATTTCATATTAATAGACTCCTTTTCTTACAATGTTTTAAGGAAGAAGAATTTAACTAAAAAAAATATTAAATTGTATCCCAAACATGGTAACAGTGATGAAATTTAATATCTGTAAAGTCATTGTTATCGAAAAGTAAATATATACAAAAATTACATTTTTGTGTATTCAATGATTGATGACAGGAACACGGAAATTCAAATTAATGACTAATATGAAAAAAGATTTCAGTAAAAATGATTTCATAAGACTTTGTAAACAGTTAATCTTTAAAAAGGTAAACGTTATTTTTTACTTACCGACTAGACATTCAACAAATAAACTTTTGATTATATATAATTTACAAGTTGCAATCGGCTATATTATGTTTATCCACTTATATTTTACCGTTTTTTCACATATGTACTAATACTCCACATGCTTATTTTTAATTAAAAATATGTTTATGCGACAACGTTGCTATTTGCTGTTATTAAAAAAGCGTACAACTACCCTACTTAAAAAAAAACCTAACTGGAGGTACATTAAATATTTTAACACCTTTCTATTCGCCCTGTATATAAGGTTCCTAGTAAATGTAACACCCTGTAAATTTCGTCAAAGTTTCTGGTCTCATTTTACATAAATTCTTACCTTAAGACGATTTAGGCGTATATATGTTAAAAAATGTTGGAAGAAAATAACACCTTTGTTTTATAATATAATACTGAACGCCAAAAACTGTTCTCGCTATCATTCACTATCTTGTCGCTAATTATATACAAAACTTTGAGCTTATATACAAGCTTATATAATAGACTTATTACAAATAAGAACACTTTCAATATTATGTACAAATTAATTTAGCTTTTCTACCCTTCTATGTAGATAGGATCCTATTAAATTTTTTTGGCGTTCATTGTTATATAATTTCAAAGTGCGGCTAGTTTATTCAAGAGGAGGCAAACTAGCAAGAACGTCCACAAAACTGGGAGTATCATGGTTGCCATTTAGGAAAGAGTACACTTTCAGATTTCATCACCAAAGGACATTGTCGAAAATCGCCCAAGAACCGCCAAATATGAGATTAACACATGCTATTTGCTATTATCTGTTTTTAATGGACACGCTCTATTATACAATAAATATTTAAAAGTTCTTTAAGCTAACAGCAGGGCAAGCCATCAGAGCTTGTGCCATATTCGTTAAATACCAATTTGTCATAATTAGGGACGCCCATCAAATAATTTTAAATCGTTAGTTATTCGAGACTCTTGTAACAAAAGAGCACATAATTATTCATAGTCTAACCCAAAGACCAAAATCCCAAAAAACTGTGACCAATGATTGTCATTCGCTACTTATTACGTAACTTCAAAATCTGATACATTTTTTGTAATAAGTATTGATTTTTATCCGCGTTTCCGTTGTAAAATCAAGATTCCACGATGATTTATGGGTGGTAGCAAATACATTACGCAATTTTCCATTGCTGGCGGTTCTGGGGCGAACAATTTATGGACAATATCCTTTGAATATTGACCGTCACATTGTTCATGATCGAAATAGTAAGGAGCAAGTTGTTGATAAAAAAAATATCGATATTTGACAATACATGCGATCGATAACTTTGACGAAAATTTGAAGTTAAGAATTTTTAATTAAGTACCTGAGTTATAAAGACATTGCTTATGTATACTGTTCCATATCACAAAGGTGTAAGGACTATTTTTATTTGGAATATCGCTCTTGAACATGAATACTGCGAACAAAAGTAAATTTATTATTTTGCAAATTGCACTACCAAGACTTTAGAGCCAATAGACGTAATAGATGCTCCGGTTACGAAGCGAAACGCGAGTAGTTTGCAAAATAATTGTTATATTTTTGTTTAAATATGAGTTGCCGTAATGCCGTTAGGACTGATTCACTTAAATATCATTTCTGCGAACCTAATCGCAGAAAATTTTAATATAAGGTGAAAACGGATTTGTTAATTAACTAATTTATATCTGCAACAAAAACTGATATGATTCATGACAGATTACACTATATTCGAATCGGTAGTAATATCATGAAAGTAAAGGTACTATCTGGAGATTACACTTTTAACAACGACCTGTCCCCGATTTTGAACATCTATATCATCTCACAAAACTGATATAAAGAGGTGTTGACCAGTTTAGAAAGAAGAGATACTAAATAGTCAAGACAGATCGTTGTTCGATTTAAAATTTCGTTTGTACGGAGTGTAATATCCAGATACTACCTATTATTCATGTTATATAAGTTTAAATAATTTATGACGTCACTTATTAGTTTATTTAAAAACACACCTGAATCACATTTTGTTACCAAAACAAAGAATTTAAAATTTTATAAACTACTAATCCATTATAATGAAATTCAATATACTCATATCTTGCCATACATCAAATAAAACCAAAGAGTTTTTGTACTGACTCACCTAAACACGTGTACGAATATATGTACGACTTTCTAAATTCTTTTAGTATTACGAATTCATCAAATGCGCAAGTTTATTGATGATTCCCTTTAACTGATAGAAATTAGATTACTGTATAGAAATAAGACCTTAAAAATTCACATATTAACTTATTTTTTATTTTCTGGACAGTAAAAGATGGTTTATTAAAGAAAGAGAACTTTTATTAAAATAAATCATAGAAAAAATGTTTGTATTCTGCATAAAATAGATTTTGTTTAATTATTTTCTTTAATTTTAATTAGTACAAGGTGCAATCAGGCTGTGTATCAACAATGACGCATGTGATCTTGGGTTCCAAGTGCTCAATTGTTTATGGTTTATCAGCGTAGAAATATATCGTCACAGGTGTTATATAGCATGAAAGTAGAACCAGCTAACAGAATCATCACGTGAATTTTCGGTAGTTTAACAATACATTGTTTAACAATACATTGCTAGCACGCGAAAACTCATTGATAACACTATCACATAATAATATTTCTGATTCTAAAATAGTTAAAAATATTTTGAAAATCAAATGGAAGGTGTACTACTGGGGTCAATTCTAAGCCCACAATACTTACTTGATTACGTAAGTGATAATAGCCATTTTTTGAATTATACTTTGATCACCAATTGTTATAATTAAACGAGTCAAAGCTTCGAATATAGACTTACATAACTGTCCCACTTTGTATTTTTTTTTTTGGCAAATAATAAATTAAAAAAATTGCTCTTTCATCCTTAAAAACGAGAAATATGTGAGTTATTTAATAAAATACGTGTTTAGGTGACCAAAATAAACGAAACGAAAAATTAACATACTTTTAAGACATCTTGTCATAAGAAAAAATAATAAAGAAATTATTATAAATACAACGTAACGATATCTGTTGCCTTTGGAATTAACCAAAAACACGTTTCCTAATTTATAAAAGTATTCTACTTAATATTCTTAATGCAAATAATTGTTGATTTATAATTAATAATACACCTCAATCGATTGCAATAAAATTTAGAACGAGGGTATTAGAGAGAAATGGAAGAAAACTTTTGTTCCCGGTTTATCTCGTTTGTATCCGAATTCTCGTGGGAGAACTAAATTAATACTGCTACGTGCCACTACATTCCAAAGTCGACTATAAAAGAGACGCATAAGTCATATTTTTGAATGACATATTTGTATTTTGGAGATTAATTATTTACACTTGCGTAGCGTACTTTTTCGGGAATATTCCTCCATTTTCCGTTTCCTAATTATACATAGGCGAAGTGACAATTGGTGTTCTTTAGTTTGTGTCGTACATGTACTGACATTATTTTTTGTGTGTTTGTGTGCAAGTGATTCCTTTTATGTTTAATAATATGTTTAAGCAGTGCATGACAGTTATGTACGGAAGGGAATCCCAAACTTCAAAATTCAAGTGATCTTCACACCCACCTTACTGATTTAAATAATAGCTAGTTGGTGGAATTCCAAAATTGAATGATTAATCAAAATCACTTAATTTATATAAAAAATAAAAGGTTTACTTCAAGTAAATTAAAATACTTTATTTAATTTTACCTTTAATATTACTTACTCCCCTACAATAAAAAATAATTTCACAGAACACTGATGCTCTATAAAAAAATCAACTTGTGGAATCACCACGAACAGTAACAATATCGTTTAGCTGTATAAAACTAATCAAAAATAATATAAAGACTGAATCGAACTAATGTATTTGGTATAAGCTTAGTTTTTTTTATATCGCGTCAATATCATCACCGGTCATGAAGCTAAAGCATGAATTATCTGGAGCTCACACTACTATTAAAAACTCTCCTGCTGTCCCCAATATTAAATTACTATCTCACTTTCATTATTGCTCGATTTGACTCTGTCGTTTTATTTTTGAAGACAGAGCTTTGTTAGGAGTGTAACATCCAGATAATACTTTTCGCTTCGTGGCACGGGTAGTTGTCAAAATCGAAATAGTTTAGTGATTGTTAAATCTTATTGAGCAATGATGAATATTTTAGTTACATGAAAGTTTGCTTGCCTAGCGTCTAATTTTCCCACTATGATAGCAATCGCTCTGTGTAAAACCTGACAACCTTATTAAATCTCCAAGATTGGGTAGCCGACCCCGATATCATCTGCTATAGACTCGGGATAGGATTAGGACGAAGAAGACAAGAAAGCTTGCTTGCGATATTAATATTTTTCTCACTAGAAGTAATAGACAAGACATTTTTTATAAAAGAAAAGCATCATTGTGTCCAGTTTGAAAAACTTGATACAACGCCGTCTACTGGTGTAAATAATAAACCACCAGCATTACGCAATAAGAAACAGTGATAAGCCTAAACGGTTGTGGTTTGTCGACTAACTGCTAACCGTTTTTATTGTATCAGTAAGCAAACAAGTTAAGTGATTGCCCGATGAATGAATTTATGACATATTTTAAGTAGATATCGAAGGTATGTATAATTGTATATATATGTGTGCGATACCTACTCAATCTCCCAAAACAGATAATACCCAAAAATACAGTCGTGACAAGCGCTGACTTTACAGCTGCAGTATTAGTTACGTCGGCAGTTAGTTACCTATGAAATTTGAGATTTTATAAAAAGCCTATTTTGATTTAATTATCTGTGGATTGGCGCGGAATTCGAAATTCAAATAAATTTTTTACGTAAACTATGTTTCAAATTCAGTTTGTTTTTAGTAATTTAGTTTGTGAAATTGTGGTAATTTTCGGTGTCATGGGTAAAATAAAAATTCCTACAGTTTTCGAACATAAGTTCCTACGTGGAAGTAATAGGACGCAAACAATAAGAAATATTATATGTCGAAGGCCGATCTTAAAATTAGGCCAATCGAGCTTATTAAAAGCAAAATTTGAGAGTCCTCGAAATAGAGATCCATAGGAAGGAAAATTAATTTATACACAAGCAAAATTTTAAAGTCCTTTAACCAAACCTAAGAAAATGTTTGAACTAAAGAGTATAAATATTTTTTTTCTAATAACAATCTTAATCAAAGTACACCATTCACTTCGGTATATCTTGTGTACCCGCTTTGTTATGGTATGGTTAAGAGCCTTTAAATTTTTTACACACTTTCTTTAAACAAAAGCTTGCACTCTAACAAACCTCATGTATATTTGTACAATATTTGGATATGATAAATATGTAATACATATTATGGATGTAGAACGTTACTATAAGTACTTTAAGGCTGAACATATCGTAAGTACGAGGTATGGTTGTATAATTACTTTGTATTTTATAAGTATTTCGTATTATCTGTAATTTATTATAATAATTTACAATATATAAGCCTCATTAGACTTTGTTCCTTCAACATTTCTGTTTCCCTACACCCCTTGATTCATGAAACTAAAGCATGGTTTTCAAACAACAATCTTTCCCTATTATTAAACATCTCACAAAGCTGGAAACAGAGATTGCCGGCCCTATGAGATGTTTAATATTAGGAGCAGGTCGTTGTTAGGAGTGTAATTTCCAGATACTACTTACTACTTATAGTTTTACGCTCACCCTGTTGTGTTTTGTACATCACCTTAAATGTCTATCTTCACAGATTCACTGTGTATAAAACTCAATGAAGCATAAATTACACTAGGAAACTATATTTTCCAACTTTAATATGAATAAAATGGGGTAAATATTAGATAACTGAGTAAGACGGTCGAGTGTGATACGCTTAAGGACCCGATGCGACATAAAACATTAGTGAAATGTCACACATAATTCCTTGGTCGAGCCAAGTTCGTACATGATCAATATACTCATTGGTATAATGCAAAATATATTTTTTAATAATAATACTTGTATTTTCCACATATCACCTATAATAGAAAACTATTTTTCAATAAGCCTACCTGTTTCGCTTTTTACAGCGTGATCAGGGCTAAAACTTAAGTTTATTGAAAAATAATTTTATATTATAAGTAAAATACGACTGTAACCTTACAAGTATTTTTTTTCATTTAAAATGAAAACGATGAAAAAGTATAGAAAAATATTTTTTTATACAAAATTATGTAGTTTTACATATGTTTGCATAAAGTAGTGGACTTTATAATATGTGCTTTGAAAGAGATAGTGCTATATCATAGATGTTGGAGGAAAAGAGACAAGTGCTAAAGTGAATAATTAATAAAACTTGAAATGAAGTAATTTCTACTTTTTCACTTATGGTTTAGCGACTACTTTATAATTTGTAAAGAACTCAAATTGTTGTTTGGTGTTTATTTTTAATAATATGTAGCATCTATTATTAACGTTCACAAAAAGTCCAGTCGATTTGTTGTGTTGTTAGTGTGCAAAAATCCAAAATTATTAATTTTATTCAACTGATAATTGTAATTAATTGTAAAAAGATCGTGCTATATAATGTAAATTTAAACTACTACAGATATAAACTGTATTTGCCATATCCTGATTTACAGGTAGGTACTTAAACATTTTTTGTATTATTCATTTTGGAACTGGGATTCCAAAATGTCGATATCGACTCATACGTTAACAATTTTCATCTGCAATTTTTCCTTCTCTTTTTTACCTAAAAGAACTTGACATTTTATATCGGAGTTTTTCGACAGGGCTGTCTACAAGGGTGGGTGGTGCGGATTTAAAATAGATTATCTCTATAATAAGAAAATTAAATGGTACGACCATTTAATTTACGTTTTTTTAAGTAGTACATAATCTACATATTCGAATCTAAGCACTTAATATGTTATGCCAACATTGGGCTATTCATATAGACTGTTTATTTAGTTAATATAAAAAGACTTTATTTACGAATTTACAATACTTTAGTTAATATTTTTATAAAATTTGCTCATCAAAATCATAATATTAAATAAAATATTTACGCACTAAATTATGTTCATTGATGGGACTTAAGTTCCAATTTGTAATTATCTAAATGTAGACTCGGGTTATAAACTCTTAATACACCGTTTTATTATATTGATAAAAAGGGCATGGATTCAGTAGGGATTTGGCCAAAACTACCTAAGCTGCAAACAACTAAAAAACTCTTGTCTGTCAAAGTGACCAAAAAGGCCTATTGCGACTAATTGTAATACCTACTCTGAACCAAACTCATTCGCTCGGAAACTTCGTTTATAATGTTAGTTTCATTAAATTTTCTCTAAAGTTATATTTTGTAATGCTAAGTTAAAAATTAATATCTTGCTAGTAACACCAAATGTAAGGGATAGTGTACGCTCATGTAATATAATTATAAAAAAGTACCCACGAGGCCTCAGTTTCGATTCCCGGGAAGGGCAACTTGTATTAGAGCTTTTTCAAATTATCTGTAAAAGATAACGTTGCTCAAGATTGCCACCTGTCACATCTTGGGAAATATATATATATATTCTAATGTACTTATCCCGAATTCGCAGAGCATTACTATATATA
>DVZL01007559.1:0-10688 GCA_018236625.1 Lasaia peninsularis
AGAACGCCAATTACGAGATCGATTTGCAACTGGCTTAAACCACATTGAATTAGAAACGGATTTGAAACAAAAATGGCCTGATTTATTGACCACTCATGATGATATTACACGAGAGGTTACATTTACTGAAATTTTTACTGTAGCCCAGTCACGAGAACAAGCAGAACATGATATGATTATGACAGATGTTAAACGAATCAAGAAAAAAACAAATAATGTATCGAATTACTCAAATAGTAGTACTACTCGAAAAATTGTACGAGGTCAATGTTATCGTTGTGGTGATATCAAACATGATATTGCGAATTGTTTGGCTCGAAAACACATATGCAAAGAATGCAAAACGGAAGGACATTTTGAAAATTGCTGTATCAAATCTGGTCGAGCTTTCATCACAAACTACAAACAACAAAAAAACAGACGAAAATTACAAAAAGTTATTTATAGTAATGATAGTTCATCTTCATCAACTTCCAATGATAGTACCGATGAGAACGACAATAATTTCATTTGCAATGTAACCAACAAAAAATCCAGAGATTGTAAAAGAATAGACGTTATGATTAATGGAAAAAAATGTACAATGGACTGGGATCCCGGTTCAGCTTACTCTATAATAAGTTTACATTTTTGGAAGACTATAGGCGCACCGCCCCTTATAAAAGGACCAAAACTTAGAGCTTATTGTGATGTTAAACTCAAATCCAAAGGTCTTACGGATGTAACTGTAGAAGTCGAAGGAAAACAAAGAATATTACAAGTTGTCGTAATTAAAAATGCTAATCCAATGCTTTTTGGATTGCATTGGAGTGAATCATTTGATATGGAATTTCCCAAAGCTGTTTACTCTATCAAAGGAATATCTTCAGTCACCTTAAAAGATATTTTAAACAAATACTCTGTACTATTCGATGGTAAGTTAGGGAAAGTAAACGACTACCTCATTAATATTCATGTCAAATCAGGAGCGCAACCAATACACTTACCAGCACGTCCAATTAAATTTGGTATTAAAAGAAACATTGAACTGGAGTTGGACAGACTTGAATCCGAAGGCATAATAAAAAAGATAGACCCTAATATAACACCAGTTGAATGGGCAACGCCGACAGTAAACGTCGTAAAACCTAATGGTGATATCAGAATCTGTGGTGATTACAGAAGTACACTTAACCCAGTACTGATAAAACACCTACATCCTGTACCACTTTTTGACCAATTGCGGCAAAAATTAAGAGAAGGTAAAATTTTCTCAAAAATTGATTTGAAAGACGCCTATCTACAATTTGAAATTGCTCCAGAATCAAAAAAGTACCTTACATTGTCAACACACAAAGGGTATTACCAATACAACAGGATGCCTTTTGGTATATCAACCGCTCCATCGATCTTTCAGCATTATTTAGATGAATTACTTGGCGATCTTCCTAATGTGGCTGTTTATTTTGACGATATAGCTATTACGGGAGAGGATATCGATGAACACCTACGTACATTGTCTTCTGTGTTTGATAGACTACAAAAGGCAGGACTTAAAGTCAATTTAAAAAAGTGTTCTTTCTTACAAAACGAGATAGAATATCTAGGACATACGATAGATAGAAATGGCATACGCCCTATGAAAAATAAACTTGACGCTATCACCAAAGCCACTGAACCTTCTAATCCAAAAGAATTAAGATCTTTTCTGGGTCTTGTAAATTATTATGAACGTTTTATTCCGCATTTACATGGTATTTGTGCCGATTTGTACCACTTAGTAAGCGGAAAACAGCAATGGCACTGGTCTGATTACGAAAAGACCATTTTTAAAGCAACCAAAAAATGCATTTCTAAGTCTAAACCTTTAGTAGCGTTTGATGAAAAAAGGCCATTATTTTTGGCATGTGATGCTTCTGAGAAAGGCCTAGGAGCAGTATTATTCCATGAAAACAACAATATCGAAGAACCAATAGCGTTTGCATCGAGGAAGCTTCGCCCTTCTGAGTCTCGCTATTCAGTAATCGATCGTGAAGCTCTCGCTATTCTATTTGGAATCAAAAAATTTGACCAATACTTACGTGGCACTAAATTTACATTAATTACTGATCACAAACCTTTAATTTATATATTAGGCACCCAACGGAACCTACCTAAATTAACAAATAATAGGCTTGTTCGATGGGCCCTAATAATCGGTAGTTACAATTATGATATCTGCTATAAAAAAGGAGAACAAAATGTGATAGCAGATTGTTTTTCTAGATTACCTAACATTTATACTACTCCATCTGAAACTGAACAAGTTATACGGAAAATTGAATCTCGACTTTTGAACAATAAGTTCAATGATTTACACCTTAGTGAGGCACTTCTTAAGGAAAATACTGCAAAGGATGTGATTCTTACCAAAATTTTACAGTATTTAAAAACCGGCTGGCGAGATTTGGGAAACAATAACGAGATAAAAAGTTTTTTTAGGAAAAGAAACGAACTTTCTATTGAAAACAAAATACTCTTATGGCAAGGACGAATGATAATTCCTAAATGTCTACAACAGAAAATTCTAACTTATCTTCATAGAGGACACCCAGGGATATCAGCAATGAAGGCACTGTCTCGTTTTTATGTATGGTGGCCTTCATTAGATGAGGACATTGACAATTATGTAAAACTGTGCAAGGGATGCCAAGAAAACCGCCCACACAATTCAGAACTTCCAATCTATTCCTGGTCTATTCCTGAAAATATTTGGGAAAGAGTGCACATTGATTTTGCTGGCCCATTTCAAGGAACCTATTGGTTAGTTTTATGTGATGCTTTATCCAAATGGATTGAAATCAAGCCAATGCGAAACATAACCACAAGACATTTGTGTTCTGTTTTAGATGAAATTTTTTGCACATTTGGCTTACCGAGAATGATAGTATCGGATAATGGACCACAACTAACTTCTTATGATTTTAAAGAATACTGCAAAAGTCAAGGAATTTTACACATCAAATCTTCACCATATCACCCACGGACGAATGGACTTGCTGAAAGACTTGTAAGAACTTTTAAATCAAGAATGGCATCAAATGAATTCAATACAGATAATAGACGTAATTTACTAGAATTCCTCTTTACCTATAGAAATACACCCCATAATACCACTGGTAAATCACCCGCACAAATGATGTTTGGCCGCCAACTAAATTGTTTACTATCAAACATAAAACCTGACAAACGCAGAGACTTACAGTACACGCAAATTAAAACTAACGTCAGCTCAACCTCCCACAACATGATCAATTTCACACCAGGTGAACCTGTATATATAAGAACAAGAGAAGACAAAATTTGGCAACCAGGCTCCGTAGCTGCAAGGAAAGGGAAGTATAGCTACGCGATCACAACTCCAAGGGGGAAAGAAGTGCGTCGACACGCAGATCACATACGCCCGAGAACAATATCACCTCAACCCAACCTCGAACACGAATCATCATCGTCCACAATACCCACTAATTCTACTTCTCCTACATCGGAATCTTTATCACTTGAAAACAGCACACCACCTTTCACGACACCTCAAAATCCTAGAAATTTATCACAAGCTGACCAAATTACTCCATCTACTTCTGAACCGCCATCGTCACATGAAAACGCGCCACCAGTATTTCTACGCCGCAGTGAAAGAAACATACATCCACCCCGGAGATTGATTGACGAAATGTGAAGGGGGACAAATGTTATATATACCTATACATACTCTTTCATTATTAATTATTATACTTGAACCGTTATTTTAAAATTAGAATATAATTATATATAATGTCATACACTTGAAAATAAATACTAATGTCACATAAATGAATTTTATTGTTAATATTGTAAAACATAATAGTATATCCATGGAAGATGAGGGTGATAAGAGAAAATCCATAAAATGAAGAATCCATTGAAAATGAGATGACGGACTTCTGGTAAAGCTGTGGGAACTTTACTAGAAGTTTTGTGGAATTTTGGCGGGAACACGAAACGACACTTCATTGCCAGATATCACATATCTCCACTAACGCACATTATTAAACGTTTTATGATAAAAACCCCACCATTTTTACAAATAAAACACAATTTTTGAGAAATAATATCTCACAGTGATCCGCTCCATTCCGCATTCCCGCCAAGACTCACTTTTTTGGTAAATTCTTTGCATTTAGGGAAAGACAAGGGAACTTTGTCCATACAGCTTAGTCTTAAGTATTTTATTTTTTTAATAATGATGGTATATCCATAGAAGATGAGGGTGAAGAGATGATTCCTTGGAAAATGAGGTGACGGACTTCTGGTAAAGCTGTGGGAACTTTACCAGAAATTTTGTATAATTTTGGGGGGAACACGAAACGACACTTTTTACTGCCAGATATCATATATCTCCACTGATGCACATTATTAAACGTTTTATGATTAAAAAAAACACCATTATTACAAATAAAACACTAATAAAACACAATTCTTTAGAAATAATATCTCACAGTGATCCGCTCCATTCCGCGTTCCCGCCAATACTTACGCTTTTACCTCTTACCACAGAGTGCCCCAGACTTTGCTGGCTAATTATTTGACCATGAAATCATTAACTTCTAATGACCAAAAAGGTTCCTACCTTTTTGGTCAAGTTAGATCACAGAGCAAAAAATCGCCGCCGCCCCGCAGTCATGCACTCAGCAGTCAGCACTCAGCGTTCGGGTTGAGCAGTCGTACGCTCCCCATCTCGCCGCCTAACGGTTTCTCATAAAAACCGTTACTAACCGCCGCAAGTTTTTACTTCTACTGTTCGATAGTGACCACCCTGAGCCCGAGTTCCTGCGTTCCAGCCGCTGCCGTTCGCGGGTTGCTGCCCCTGCGCAAGACGCTTGAGGCAAGTTCGACGAAGAAAGAAGATTGACAGACTTTAAAGTAAGTGGCTCATACACTTTTAAATTCACACATTAGGGCGGTATAGGCAAACACCCCCGACAGGGGCATAGGGTTTCCCGCGCAAGTAGGATACTCGCCCCCCTGCCGCAGGGGGGATCTTCTATTTGTCTACGAGGGTCTACCATGGACCCTCGACGTTTCTCGTTTGCAGAGAGGTTCCTCAGGGACCGCTACCCAGCGATCTTTGAGGAACTGCAAAAGGCTCAAGCGGCCTCGTCAGGTCCCCCAGGCCCAGCGGACCGGCTGATGCCCTCCTTTGCACAACCGCCTACCACCATCCCCCCCGCGCCGCGCCCCCCCGCCCCCGCCACGCCCGCCGCGCCACCGCGCATACCGCCCGCCGCGACCACCTCGAGTCGCCAGCCCGAAGCCCCGCGCCCACCGACCCCAAGCCCCGCGCCCGCCTCACAGGAGCGCCGCGAGTCCGTGCATTCAAACTGTACGCTCACCTCGGCCGATGACTTAATGAGCACGGCCAATGAAGATTCGGCCTCCGATAGCGGCTTCGCAGTCGCAGGACCAAAGAAGCGTTCTGGGAAACGCAAGAACCGCCCCCCAACCCCTTTAACTGTCAGTACCTGTACTGACAACAATCAATGTCCGTCTGCTACTAAAAAGTAGGTATTGTATAAAACAACTTGCGCTGGTAAAATGGTAATTAAGTGGACTGTATTTTTGATATATTTTTTTAGCCCCTTGAGCTAGGTGCGAACAATAGGCGAGAAATAAATCTACCACTAATCTTACTATCTCCCTCTCCTGGCTCAGATCCAGTTCCTCAGCTTGCAGCAGGATGCACGGCACTCTTAATGCAGCTCAAATCAGGAATTCGTCACGGACGAAGAGATTCTAACTACCAAACGTTAGTAATTAACAAGGGATGATTCCGGAAGCAAAGTGATAGATCTTTGTCACACCGATGTCTTTAGCGGACTGCCGAGGGGCGGTCTTGCATTCGCTTACAGCGTCGGTACTTCTCCGTGCTCAAAAAAAGGGTAGAAAAATAAAATATAGTGGCGTTCCATTTCAAGCCCTTAACGTTCGCACATTGCTCAAACAAGGTGTAAAAAAATTCTATATAATATCTTTCATCGCATGCAAAAACTATTGATTAAGGAGGGATAAGAAAATGATCTACAATGTTAACGGACATATTATCAACTAGCTGTGCCGCACAAAATGTCCACGTTTTTGTTTAATTATTTTATACATTTTTAATTAAAATAGGAGTAGCCTAATCTACTCAATTGAAATCGGACATTAGATTCAAGATACTACGAATTTAAAATGTTAATCGAAACAAAATTGACGCCGCGACCGCCACTGGTATAACACCAAATTGCGGGAGTGTTAAAAATAAATGAACCCTTTCCCAGGTGGACCGATTATTATATTTAAAACTATGTACTGTGTATTATCCGAGGGTGGTGTTAAGAGTCTCCGAAACCAGGATCGACTTGCAGTTGATCGACGGTGTTAAACATATACATATATGCAAACCCCTCGACCAACGCGGTTAATGCTTAAAAACGGTAGAATACTTTAAAAACAAGCCACATTTATTATGAGTACCAGCTGCGCCCGCGACTTTGTCCGCGTTTTTATTTAATTATTTTATTTTATACATTTGTAAAATAAAAGTAGCCTAAGCCGTTCCTCATTACATCAGCTGTCTGCTAGTGAATGTTCGTTCGTCAAAATCGGTCCAATCGTTCCAGAAATTAGTCGGTACTAACAGACCGACAGACAGATAGACAGACAAAAATTCTAAAAAATATTATTTTGGCATATGTACCTTGTAAACCTTGGCTAATCGTAGGTGTTTCTAATATATCTACTGGACTTTCGAGTCGTGTATATACTGGCACACCTCTGCCTACCCCTTCGGGGATAATAGGCGTGAAGGTACTTTTACCCTGTAAACATACATATGCATTTACTAAAAAGTGAATATTTTAATAGTACATACAGACACTCCAATTTTATTTATTTGTATAGATTATTGAAAAATAAATTGTAGGAAGAGAGTAATAAATGTAGAGGAAGCTTGATAAGTGTGGCCTTGACATTCATTGTTATACGAGATTCCCATATTTAGATAATACTTCGTAGGTAAGGCTTTAGAATTTAAATTTGGAGGTTACATAGGCTTTAGACATTAAACTGGGAGTACTTGTAAGTTATAGCCCTTATTCATGACAATTTATTTGAAAATATTAAAATTATAACAATAAATTTCCGTTGGAAAACTATTAAACTGCTAGTACAAACCTTTAACAATGCATTTCCCCATTTTTATTATGTAATAAAGGGTAGATGGCGTAATTTCTAATTCATAAATGGCAACATTTTTGCGAGCATTGGCGTTAGTCCGGCAGTCTTTCGAGTCGACATAGGCTTTCTCCAGAGACTTCCTATGTAAGAAACCATTTAAAACATTTCATTTTTTAAAATAATTTATTATGTTTATGTAAAACATAATATGCAACTTTTGTTGTACATAAATAATACTATAAAACATGTTTAATACAAAATATATATAAAACTCGATATACATCGGATTTAGGTATATCGTAAATATCTGATTTTTTGATATTTATGATAAATATCATTTTCGAACCCTGTTTTAAATAGTACCTACTTTAATCTAGACGATGACGCAAGACCAAAAATAAGTAATTATTACGACTATATTTAATTCCAATAGTATTACTACGTATTCTGGAGGGGACAGCGCGTACGCAGTCCCCTACTATCAAAAATTACGCGTCCGAGTTATCCACATTAGGGATAATCGCAGAGGTCAACCCAGTCGCAGTGCAATGAGAGGGCCTCGCTCTGGGGGAACCGCCTTCTTGATCACGGTATCCCCTACGCCAGGTAAGTATGATATCTTACCCTCGTTACGACGAAGTCTATCTGTGCGTGAAGTTCTTGACACCGCGGTTTTAAAATCAGTGTACATTCTGAGTACGACATCTATAAAATATTACTAGCACTACTGTTCGACAACATTGAAGTTTGCGGAAAAAATAATAGATGACGCTTTTTTAAAATGAAATTTAACAAAAGATGACAACAATTATTTTAATTATACTTTATCAGTAAATAGTGACATACACATAAATATCTTCACGCTAAGTCCTTTGTAGGGTAGACAGGGAATATGGTGTACCAAGCGTCAAGTGTTACGTGTACTTTTATTAGTTTAAAATCAATACCATATAAGTATATGAAAAAAAAAGCATCTATTTACTATCTAGATATTTTAGTTGGTGTAATATATCAACAAACATTTGAAATAATACAATTAATAAAGCTATCGATTATTTGTATGACGATTATGAGCATTTTACTAATTTTTAAATCTCCTTCCCCTTTCGAGAATTTAGCGCAGCCCCCTCCCACATCCTCAAATCTTACGTGAGTTTTGAAACGTATATTTAGCATAACTGTTTCTTTAATATGAAAGAAGTTTCTTTGCTGCTATGATAACAAATACTAACAGAACAAACTTTGCCGTTTTTTATTTTAATTATATAAATAAATTCTACTTATAATGAATACTTATTGGTTGCAGGAAGCGATATCCAATCCACTGACGGTAGCGGAACTCCTCAATCCGTCACAGAAGAAGCACTCTCTTACGGAGCGGGAGTATAACTTCGGGCCGCTGTACGTGTTCCGGGAACACTTCCTGGTGTCTCACAACGAGCACATCCTGTACATCCTGGACCCGAGGTCCCTCACAGCTGTCGCTGTCGTCGACGATCTAAGAAGGTATGTAATAGTTCACTCCACTGATGCCAACATAACTAACATACTTTTTGTTTCGATTTTACTTATTAACTTGATAGTAGCCTTTATGATCAAGTGGAGTCGGTGTTCGACTTTGACGCACGAGATCCCAGGTTCTATTCCCGGGTAGAGAATCTTATTTAATAAGTTTTTTTCAGTTTATCTGAAAATCAAAACGTTGCCTTGAATTCGATTTGTGTCCGATATGGCAACAGACTTGCCACCTGACACATCATGTAACCTAATATCGTTGGCTAATCGTGGGTGCATATATGCCTCTGCCTTAATCCTAGAGGCCGGCCCGGCTTCGCACGGGCGATAATTTTTTTCATATATTTTACTGACTCATTTCACGATAATACTATGGCTCTTCTAATATTTTCGATATCAGGATAGATAGCAGCTGTTTTAAGTGGGGCCACTTTGGTCATTGCAAGATGGCTGTGTTTAGTACTAAATTTTTGTTTCGTTATATTCATAATATGTATGTGTATACATATTCATAAATTATTATCTTCTGAATGGAGTTGTTATAAGATAAGATGGCGCACAAACAATAATCTCCAGGTAATAGATAACCGAAAATGTTGTAGATGCGTCACTGTCTATGGTCGGTTGATTTAATGTTCGGTTTGAGTAATTAAAAAAATATCTATAAGTTAAAAACAATTTTTAATGTAAAAATTATTTATTTGGATAAGAATTAATACGATAGTATATTTATCACGGTCTGATTTTGGCCCGCTTTTTTATGGGTTGAGACAGCGATCAAGCATACTGCTCTCCTCGTGGTAAGAGGCAACTGTGGCTATAGACACCATAGTTGTAGGCTATTTAATCTGATAATGATGATGATGAACGTATTTTTAAAATCGGCTTTGAAGTTTTTGTGCTTATTCGTTACAAACATGCAAAGTTTTCCTCTTTATAATATTAGTATATATTGGCATAGATATTAAAGTACGTAACTTTTGTGTCGTAAAAATGGCCTTTTGTTAATGGTTTGGTACATATTAATTTGCCTTTTGCCGTTTTAAGCTAGTTTTTAACAGACTTCATTAAAAAGAGCTTATGTTTTCTACGCAACAAGCATTAAAAGTCGTAAAAAAATTTACGCTTTGATAATTATGGCGGGCAAACCCGCGGGTGAAAAACTAGTTATTTAATAACATAGATAACTTTTAAGGAGAAGTATTTATACTATACCGACTGATAATACTTATTGCTTAAAAACATACCCTCTTTTTAATGTAGTCGGTTAAAAAGTAGCCTATGTGTTTTTCTAATGTATAAGTTATCTTACTGTAGAGTTTCATCCAAATCCGTCTAGTAGTCTTGTCGTGAAAGAGTAACAAACGCCCATACAGTGGCATATGGCATACATATCCATCCATCCATACTTTCAAACTTTCGCGTTTATAATATTAGTGGATATTAGAATATTATAAATTTCGACCCGTATTATAAATAATAACATTAAATTATGTTTATTTTATTACGCGTTTAATTTTATTATTAACTTATTCGTTACATTAATTTATGTAAATAAAAATAAATCCTGTATATCCAGATAAACTCAATTATGTTTTAATTTAAGGTGTAAACTAAGCATTGGATAAATATAATATACTTTATATACATATGCTTAAAGTAACTGTGGACACATATGTATTTTTCAGGATACTGTCAGTGTCAGTGTACAAAGACGAGATCTTCGTATTGGAGGGCCCGCGCTCGCTCATCCGCCTCGCGCACGCGCCCGAACCCGTCGCGGCCGTCGCAGGTACACGACCGCACTGACATCCGCGCACGCACATACACACGCGCGCACACACATACACACGCGCGCACACACATACACACGCGCGCACACACATACACACGCGCGCACACACATACACACGCGCACACACACACACACGCACACACACACACACACACACACAAAT
>DVZL01007560.1:0-10687 GCA_018236625.1 Lasaia peninsularis
CCAGTAACACCCCCTGCTATTTATTTTTTCAATATTTTCAATGTACAGAATTGACCCTTCTACAGATTTATTATATAATATATATAGAATGTAGATATACAATAGATATAGATATAGATTTTTTAATACTTATTTGTTTTTTTTTTACAGAAATGTCAGGGCAACAGCAAATTTGATAAAGGCCTCTCTGGGCTCTGGCCTCCTCGCTGGTCCTCTGGCTTTCAGCAATGCTGGATGGGGAATTGGCTTGATTGGAACCTTCATCGTTGGGTTTCTCTGTGCTCATTGTATTCATATTTTGGTAAGTCATTTACATTGTCTATTATTTTAATTATCACGTATTATATTCTATATTCTTTTATCGTCGGCGCTTGATGAATCTTCCACTTATGTTTTAAATAAATTAAAGCACATGTACTTTTTCACAGATTATTATTGGCGTAATGAGGGCTAAAACTTAAGCTATTTAAGTTAGTTAAATTAGTAACTTAGTTTTAGCCATGTTGATTATGTAAAAAGCGTTAAATACCAATCAGCTATTCCAAAAAATACTTTTTTCAATTATAAGTAATTTTTGAAAAGTACAAGTGTTTTTCATGTGAAATATCAACACGTGTTATTTGCTCCGTTACCCTAGTCTATTCCTGTTTCTATATCAGACGATATCGGGGTCGGCTACCTAATCTAGTGGATCTACATCCACCAGGTTACCGAAAGCGCCAGTTTTCACACAGAGCGTCAGCAATCTGACCTCTACAACCCAGAAGGCCTAATTCTAGATAAGTTCGATATACGTCATGAATCCAGATATCCTCGCGATGTTTTCTAGAACTTGAACCTGGAGTACTAGAATATAATTCTGAATCTTCAACCAATATACCATCGAGGCTCTTATTATTCGCGTTATCTTATTTATTTAGTTAATCAGTTTAATTTTAAATTGATCAATCTATAGTAAAACTACAAATTAAAAGTTTTGTTCAGTTCGTAAATTTAAAAAATCGTCGTCAATAAAAATACAACTGTATGAGAAAAGTAGGTTTTTAAAGATAATTAACATCATTTTGCCGGATTCAGAAGTTTCTAGAATATGTAAAGATTAAATGCAACTTAATTTGACCGCAAAGTAAACAACCTTTAAGAGGAAACACCAATGAATTAAGTCGATTATTAAGAGTCATATGAATTAAACTTCATCTACCCACCTTGTGGATAAAAATCATAATAATTAACCATACCATTTTGGGCTTAAATTATACATTTAACGAATACGCAAATTTAAAAAATTAACGGTTCGATAATGTGTCGCAATTTAAATGTCCTCACTGATCAGATATCACTTAATCACAAGGGCATTTACAGTGGTGAATGTTTTCTGAAGTACTAAGTAAACTTATTTCATCATTAAATGGATTTTATTAATGAAAACACAAAAAATAGAAAAAAATCGTCTCAGTCATATCTCCGGAAATGGTAGACAGAGGTACTTACATATTATACATCCACGATTAGCAGACGTTATTAGGTCCCATAATGTGACAGGTGGCAAGTCCGTCGCCATATCGGGCATAAATCCCAGGTTTCGTCACCATGTTTTCCTTCACCGTAAAAGCATTCAGAAAATGTAACTTAAGAAAAACTGATTGGCACATGGTAGGCTGCAAACCATTAATCCAATATTAATGTATCTAAGTAAATAAAAAAGCGAACTTAAGTGCATGCGATACAAAAAGTCTTGACAATATTAATTTCCTGGTATTTCATTTGAGTAATTTCTGCTCATCGGTAAAAAATAAGTTAATTGATTTGGGAAATCCCGCGAAAATACGTGTGACTATAGTATCTTGCTTAAACAAAAAAAAGTACATTATCAGGATCATCCTAATGATGCTCCGGTTGCGAAGCGAAACGTACGTTGAGTGCGTAGTGTTGTGAATATTATTGATGGTCCTAAACAGTGTAGTGGTTGTTTGTAAGTGGATCGACCTTTCTTGAACTACATATAGTTTTTTTCTGTTTACGGATTTCCACAAAATAATGTCTGATTCTATCAATTAAACACAACGTTGGCAAAAATTGGATTCTGAATGTCCAATATGGCGACGAACTTGCAACCTGTCATATCATGGAAGTTAATATGGTCTGACACTCGAGGGTGCATATGCTTCTTTGTTAATCCCTTCGGGGATATGGGCGTGACGATATTTATTTATTTATAATTTACTATCTTTTCACACTTGGTTTCACCCGCATGAATTATTATAATAATACAGATAATACCACGTTACATAGTTCGCCATCATTGACGAAGTTAGAATAGCTCGGTTATGAAATTTGATACTTTAAAACGTAGGAAACTCGAGTTCAAATCTTTGTCCGATTATTTCTTCTATTTTTTTTATATTATTCATATATCATCAGCAAGTAATTCGCATAGTTATAAGTAAATAGCATACCAAAAAAATATGATGTATTAAAAAAAACACCGAGCAAAGCTCGGTCACCCCGGTGATTTACTAATTATAAAAAAGCGGGTCAAAACGCGTGAATTGGTGGATAGAAATGGATAATAGAACGGTTGAAACATTTACACAAATAATTTGATTTTTATATCACCTGATGATGACTATCTAGAAACACCGCTTTGTTGGATGAGTGGCTAGCGTACACGCCTAACCGCACAACTAACCGCGAGTCTCGGGTGCGTTTCCCGACGGGTTTGTAGATATTTGTATTTTCGGGTCTGGGTATTTATTAAATTTATTCTTTTATAATATATTTAAGTATTTCTATGTATTAGTATCGTTGACTAACCCCCATAACACAAGCATATCATTTGCACCAAAGCATTTAATTGGCTTACTTTGGGGTTAGATCTATTTGTGTAATTTGTCCAGTAATATTCGTTTATTTTTTTATTATTTATTTATTTATCCTATTCACTCTAGCCTTAAAACCAGTAATATTGAACACACACTCTATATATAATTATTAAATACATCTATTTTAAACTGAGAATAATTACTAGGTAAAAACATCCATTGAGTGCTGCAAATTGGAGCAAACACCACAACTCGGATACGCAGAAACCTGCAAGTCAGCATTTCGCAACGGTCCTAAACGAGTTCGACCGTTTGCGACGTTCGCCAGGTATGATACAATATTATTATGTACTATTTTTTTATGATATTGGAAGGCAAAAAAGCAGACGGATTTCGTTATTGTAAGAAATACACGTCCGTATAGATACCAAAGGTGGAAATAGTGCGTTGCCAACCGAGGCTGGGATGGTAAGCCTCTTGCGTGATAAAGTTTACCGGCTACCCTACCCTCCAAACCAGAACACGACAATGGCGAGCACTGACGCTATTGTGGAAGGAATAGGTAACTAAATGACTAAAACTTCTTACGCAACATTAATGTTATTTAAGTATGTAATATGTTTTGAATAAAGCTAAGATAATAGGTATACTTCCCGTCACGAGAAGCGATAATTTTTGTAAACAAACTTCTTTTACCAAGAAAATATTTTTACTGCGTGGCAATAATGAACTGACCATATTCAGATGAAGTAAAAATATATA
This sequence comes from Lasaia peninsularis, assembly GCA_018236625.1. Taxonomy (NCBI): domain Eukaryota; kingdom Metazoa; phylum Arthropoda; class Insecta; order Lepidoptera; family Riodinidae; genus Lasaia; species Lasaia peninsularis. The sequence goes on from DVZL01007560.1 coordinate 3,585, forward strand.
CCGGTTATATGAAAGTAATAACCTTTTTAATTTAGTCGAATATTATTTGACAACTATCGTTTGTGCTTAGTGTGTGTAAGATTAGAATACCCGGTAAAACTCGAAAGAGTTTATGAGGTATCTTTTAAATGTAACCCTATTATTTCATTTTATAATTACGAATAAATAATTAAAAAAAATCTATTTTAAGTACTTCCATGTATTACTATCGTTGTCTAACACCCATAACACAAGCATTTTAATTTGTTTTATATTATGCTTATATATATTTATTAAAATATCTTTCAGTAGATGGCGCTAAATGCTGTTCTATCTCGATATACAGTCGCCTCTCTTGTCTAGCGTAGTTTTTTAGCTAGGGAGCCACGTGTTCGAGCGAGGGTTAGTTTACCGGGTTGGGCAATTGTTCTATTAGTGTTTTCCAATTTATCTTAAAAGAACCTGGGATTGGATATGTACCCGATATAATGACATCCTTGATGTGACGTTATTCTGTCACACGATGGGCCCTAATATCCTCGGCTGTTCGTGGGTGCATAAGTACCTCTGCCCACCCTTTTGGGGATATGGGTGTAACAATATTTATATTAAAGTCACCCAAGCAAAACTCAGCCACCTATCTATTTCTTATTTTGTTAATCTTTATTTACATATAAAACATTAGGAAATAACAAAACAGAGATACATTAAGTGTGCTTATCTATCTCCTTAAGAGATGTAATTTAATTTTTATAGACTTAACTTATCAGTAAGTTTTTTACTCGTTGTATATTCTATACTTTTTAACATTGGCCAATGGTTAAACTCCGACATTTTCATATTTTTTGAATGGAATAAACACATATAAGTACTTTGTTATTTAAGTCACTTATAATTGAAAATTATTTTACAAATGACCGGCCCATTTTGCTTTTTGCAGCATCATCAGCCCTGGTGTACGAAAAAACACATGTATTATTTCATTTAAAATATTAATCGTAGTAGTCATAGTTTCTGCGTGAAAAATTTGACGATTTCATCATTCAGAAACCATATACAACTAATCCCAATCTTGGCAGTTGTTAAATTTAATTGGTCGATCGTTGGTTAACGTTAACGCAAACTGCAATGTCCTGTGGTCAATGTTTGACAATTAAGTATATTAATTACTCGATTAACATAAAATACAGGGGTTCGTGTAACCATATTAATCGGTAATTAATCGGAACAGTCTCATTCCGGTCACGTAAAACCAATCACACATTACGCTCTGTAATTGGTGGGCGTATATTGAGTTATGAGTCTCACAACGACCCTTATTGTCAGCGGAGATGGGCAAATATCCGCCGAATATGTTATTTATATTCGCTGATTTTTGAAGTTAAATTTAGAAAGACGAAAAAAAACGAAAACATACATTACAATTATTTATTCCTAATAAATAAATAATTACATAATAGCAGGTTAATTTTAAACAAAGAGCACATATCACAGCTTTGATTTTCGAAAAGATCCTTAAAGCATTCGGCGTCTATAGACGACAGTATTGTGAAAATCGTTCGTTGTTACGTCTGTTTCTGTTTTTTTTTAATTGAAAGGTAATCATTTTCTTGATGGTGAGGATCTGTTGCTTATACATCAATAAGGCTAAAGGAAACCGCGGCTTGCGAGAACTTAACTGATGACGTCATTAAGATGGCGTCACTCGATGTGTCATTTGTCTGCGACGACTAAAAGCATTCCCAATATAACAAGATGAAATTAAGATAAACAGATAATACGATCTTGATTAAACATCTTCAACTATTTTATATTGACTATAACAATATTCATATTATCTTAAACAAAAAAACGTATGTGCTTTTACATATTATTTCATTTCATTTAAAGTATGGATAGGTAATATATGTGTGAATTTCTCCAAACAAAGCACATTTTAGCTTCCGCGGTTTCTTTTTTAATTTTTTTATTTTGCTGTACGAGTACGTCACTATTTAAATGTGAATAGTCTTATTTATAAAATTATTGAGTCATAGTTTGACTAAGCTAGTAGGTACTCTTGTCTTTGTAACACTATAATAAATATAAATGTCTAATGGAAAACACTGACAGTCATGGCACTAAACTAACCAAATATTTTTATTAATTATGTTAAACAGTATAACTTAAAATCACTACAAAATAAAGTCGCTTTCTCTGTCTCTGTATCCCTATGTTTATCTTTAAAACTACGCAGCGGATTTTGATACCGTTTTTTTTTCTTAAATAGATAGAGTGATTTAAGAGGAAGGTTTGTATGTATACAACATGTATAGTATACTCGTGCAAAGCCAGAGGGGGTCACTAGTCTAACAAAGATGTATTGTTAAAATCAATTTAGGAAATCAAAAAATCATATATTTTTAATTCGTATATTTTTTACTAATATAATTAATATTCCTGTTCCGAACATACATATTTTGTGTTTATTATAATCTGTGGTCTCATAAAAGAGAAGTTGTATTACAAAAAATGTTTTTGCAATATCTAATAAGTTTTACATGATAAATAATATAAATTGTTTGTCTGGTTTGTTCGCTGTTGAAGAATTCTCTAGTGTGCTGTAAATAACGTTGGTTAGAACCAAACAAAATTTATTCGGGGCTCTGTTGGAAGTATACTAATAAATAAGGATGTCTAAAACATATAGGCAGATGGGTTTACAAATGTTCAGACGTTACTTAATTAGTTAAAAATCCACTCTTAAAGGAGTTTGTTTTTTAATTATAACATTATGAATAAAAAATGGATCAAGCATGTTTTTTTATAATTGAACTAGTTATATTTGTTGTGAACTGAGTCTGAAATAAGCGATTCGAACCCGCTGGATGTATGTGTAACTTAAGTATACTTTCTATATACAGTTACGGTGGAAGAAAACATCGTGAGAAAATCATTCGTGTATCCGACCTAATCTAGTATTGGGTACAATTTTCGTTTATCGTTTTATTTAACAATTTTTGTTTGGAATGGTGGCGATTTGACGGGTCTTTCACTGGCAGCTATTTGCATATTCCGTAAAAATCAATAAAATATTTTATTTTTATCCGAAACTAGCTGTGCACGCGACTTAGTCCACGTTTTTATTGGTTTTATTTCATACATTTCTAAAATAAAGTAGTCGAGGCCGTTCCTTATTATATTAGCTGTCATATATTAGCGGGTACAAACAGACAGACAGACAAAAACTCTAAAAAATATTATTTTGGTATATGTTCCTTGTAAACATATGTATTCAATAAATAGCAGTTATTCCAATACAGACACTCCAATTTTATTTATTTCTATCGATGTATATATAAACACTTCTAAATGCAGGCGGTACGGAGTTTGCTGTAACAGCTAGTTGTTAACTGTAGTATTATACTGCATCTTTACACACATCGGTCAGTTCACGTCAGATTAGCGAATTGGGGATAGGCATAAAGCTAAAGGTATCTAGATATTACACTCCTAACAAAGACCTGTCTACAACAAATAGTATTAACTCACTATGGGTTTATTATTATTATTACTTTATTAGTACCTCTGTGGTGTAACGGTACAGGCGTCGCCAGTCAAGACCGTTAGCCACGTAGGATCCTGGGTTCAATTCCCAGGTCGGGAAACTTTTCTTAGATGCTTTTCAGATTTTTCTGAGTAAGCATTGGAATGTGCCCGAAGTGGCGATAGGATTGCCACCTATCACATCAGGACCCTAGTACCTTGGGTAATCGTATGTGTGTTCTTGTATATCTACTGGACTTATGAGTCGTGGATATACTAGCACACCTCTGCCTACCTCTTCGGGGATATTAGGCGTGAAGGTACTTACTTTATTAGCTGTACATATAATAATTCTAAATATTTTTCAACAGATGGCGAGTTGTACTCCGGAACGGTTGCAGACTTCAGTGGTATGGAACCCATCATATACAGAGAGCCACTACAAACAGAACCGTATGATTCGATGACATTGAACGGTTAGTATTATTTTACTTATTAATTACGTGTTATTTTCAATTAATTTCCAAAAGAAAATAATTGAAATAATCCGTCAAGTGCGAGTCGAACCCGCGCACGAAAGGTTCCGCATCTTATACACACTCCGAGTTACACTACTCCGAAACGGCTTGACCGATTCTCATGATTTTTTTTGTCACAATGGGTAGGTCTGAGAATCGGATTACATAAATTTTTGATCCCCGTAAATGTTAAGGGTAGTCCACTCCGAAAATTGTTTTTTTTTATTTTTTAGATGACATTTTTATTTATTTTTTTGTGATGCAATGCAATATATGAAATTCCCGTCAAAATCTGTCCAGTCATTTCAGAGATTAGCTGGCACAACCAGACAGACAAGCAAAAATTCTAAAAAATACTATATTGTATACCTTGTAAACATACATAATATGCATTTAGTAAAAAAGCGGTTATTTTAATACATACAGACACTCCAATTTTATTTATTTGTGTAGACAAGTTCTATAACTTGCCAACTGTCACATTATGGCACCTAGCATCGTCAGTACAACGACCTAATAATATCGTGGGTATGCTTATTAATATAGTCAAGACATCTTTCAAATATAGAACACTAAAATAAATATTAAAGTTATGAGAAGCTACAAGGATTTGTAGGAAGAAATCCTATTAAAAACGCACAAAAGAATATTTGTTTGTATTCAATATTGATATTCAATTGAAAACCCGTAGATGGCGTCGTGAACTTTGCGTAAGAGAAATTCTCGAATGTGCAACATGTTTGCCTTCGCTGCTTGCTAGCGATAATCATATTTAAATTGTAGTGCATAATATTACTTTTATAATAACATGAATTGAAATACTTACGTCTGTATAGAAAGAGCCTCGGTGGTATAGTGGTACAAGCTTCGTACCAATGAGTTTTTCTAACTTAAGTACATTTTCTGAGTGCTCTTACGGTGAAGGAAAAACGTGAGGAAACCAGGGGGGTTAGAACGTGCACTATCGTCACGACGCGATCGCTTCGTCACGATAGTGTACGTTCTAAGGAGGCTGGAATTTATACCCGATATGGCGACGGACTTGCCAGCTACTGACCGTAGGCACATTTGCACCTCTGTCTACACCATCTGTTTAACGTCTGCATCAATTTTTACGTCTGCAAAGTGATATAAAGACGAATTATTTTTAAAGTAATAGTAAAAGGATTATAAAAAATTGAATATTGGCCCAAAATATTTATGTGAGTATATTTCTTCAGCAATAAAGATTACACGTTATTTTTTGGGCCATATCTAAATCATATGCATATTCCCTGTTACTGACGAAAGTTGACTCAAAGAATAACTCATAAAAAATATTATTACGCCCATACCCCCAAAAGTGTAGGTAGAGGTATATATATGCACCCGCGATTAGCCTAGCTATTAGGTGCATCTGTCTTCATATCTGGCACAGATTTATTCCAAAACTGAAAAACCTTTCTCAAGCCGGGAATCGAACTCGTGACCTCATATCAAAATCGAAGTCGCTTTTTATATCGGTATGAGTTGGTCGATCCGGGTTTAGACATTTCCATCGTTGCAAACAGTGTTGACTATGTTGATTGATATGTATTATCCAGCCAGACATATCGGTTTAGGACCTCTTTCCAAACATGTCGCTTGTCTATACGTATACCGGATGACATCGTCAGTCGTCACCTTAACGGATGTCAAGTGTATTTGCACATCCGGCCATCGACACAGCAGTCAAATATATCCGCTAATTGAATTTAGAACGCGTCCTGTTGGTATTCCCGCCAACATTAACGTACGATGCGTAACGTAGTAAACAGATTTGATGGTACTTGCCTACTGTATAATTTATACTGTGGACAAAATATAATAGGGTTGCCACAATGAAAAAATGGCATATAATATTTTTTTATAATGCACTAGATGTATCGACGAACTTTAACCATCCGGTCCATGGATTTAATAAGTTTAGTAATTTTAACAATGTTAGTAGGTACTTATTCTTTTCTGGACAAAGACAAATAGAAACACATAAAAATTGGTCCAGCCGTTCTTGAGTTATAAATGATGTGATTAACACGATTTTGTTTCATATATGGTAAAGTTAACCGGAGCGTATTTTTCTATCCGTATCATATAATAAAAGTCAAGCCAAAGAAATTATGATAATTGTAGCTGTTTGTAGTATTAAAAATAATTCATTGCTATTTTTTCAAATACAATAATACATAATAACTTCATGCTAAGCCATAAAAACTCACAAATAAAAATATAAAGTTCATAACAACAAGAGCTTATGTCTTAGTAAATAATAAAGTATTATTTTTATCATACGCGCTAGTTTTATAGACTACATCCGCTCGTGGAGTATAACTTTTGCATAATGCACTTAAACAAAATATATTTGAATAAGTATTTTCAGTTGAAATATGTTAGGAAAATAACGCTAAAATATGAAATGAGGTCACATTATGAAACATGGATACAAAAGTAACATATTTTCCATGTCTCGTCGAAAAAGTTGACATTACCTATTTATACAAATAAATTGAATTGGAGTGTCTGTTTCAAATTAAATTATTTTTATTGAATTCATATGTATATTTACTGTTCATGGTAGATGCACCAAAATAAAAAAAATACATTTTTTATCTGGCTGTTTGTTCAGACAATTTTGCCAGGACTTTGACTGGCAGATAGCTTATGTAATCAGGAGTAACTAAGGCTATTTTTAATTAAATTCAAACGGGAACGAAATCCGGTACAGATAGTCGCTACATAGTGCAAAACAAAGTCGCTTCCCGCTGTCTGTCCTTGAGTATGCTTAAAACTTTAAAACTACCCAACAGATTTTCATTCGGTTTTTTTAAAGATATAATTATTCAAGAGGAAGGTTTATATATATGTTTCATATATACCTATGCGACGGTATATTCATATTATACCCATGCGAAGCCGGGGTGGGTCGTTAGTATTAAATAAAATATAAATAAAGTTAGCGACAACCCTAAGCAGGCTTAATTTAGTTAATAGTGTTTGTTTACGTATGCATTAGTTTGACTACCTGATTTAAACTAATCAAGTGTAATTGTGTTATTCGCAGCC
>DVZL01007561.1:0-10687 GCA_018236625.1 Lasaia peninsularis
TACCACCTAGTCAATGTCACGGTGTTGGTGACAATAGACCCTGTGTTCGCCTCTTACGAGCTGCCTGGGTGGAAGGCCGTTGGCCTATTCTACAACGGAACCCGGACCAACAAGGGGAAAACTGGCTTGGTGAGCTTTGCCACCTAAGTCGTTGTGTGCAAAAATCCTTGTCACATCTCCTAGTATAAATAGCTGCACCAATATCGTCTGATATAGAAACTCGATAAGGCAAGGACAAAGAAGCAGAGTAATATTATCACCCTGATGTCGTTAGTATAGAATAATAAAAAAAATCCCCGATATTTGGCTGGCTTAATAGTCATTCTAAAGGGTTTCATGGTGGTAATTCTAGGGTCCTCTCCTGCTTTCGAGCTGTAGCTTCAGATCATTTCAGTGCAATCATCTTACTAAGAGTTACAATAATTCTAAATTCTCACTATGATTCATAATACCAAAAGTATTTCTTTCGCTAACAAAAGAGCTGATTATCTTGAAATTCTGAGCAGATTTCCGTAAATTGAAGCTGAGAATCATCTCTATCAAGTACGTTTTGAAACATACTCGTAAATAACCGCATCATAATCGCTCCATCCGTTTAGTAGCTGTGATGATACAGACACACACACATATACACAGATATATCAAACTTATAACAGCCATCTTTTTATGAGAGGAGTTAGAAAAGGACTTTCTTGTGGAAATAATAGCAAAGACTTTTATGAGGACTGTGGTAAGTTTTTACCAATCGGTCGATTCCTCACAGGATTTTGCCTCCTTAAAAATTTATTTTGGCATTTTTTATGTTTTATTTAACAGCGTAAGTTTTACTTTTCCGACACTAATATTACAATGTTAATTTTGCGTGAGAGCTGACATTTAAACCCAGTATTTTACTTAATTACAAGCGACTTTAATTAGTCTTACTAAATACTAAATACAACCTACAACTGTGTTAATATTCTAGTTCTCACGCCTGGATACAAAGTTTTAGAATAACGTTGCCTAATCACGTTATTTAAGTTTTGGATAATTCACGTGAAAAGTAAATTAAAAAACGGGCTAAGTGCGATACGTACTCGCTCACTTTCCGTACCATTATTTGTACAAACAGCAAAATAATCACGTTTGGTGTATAGAAGTCTCCCTTAAATTATAATTTAGTTTTTATTACTATAGCGAGTGACAGAAATACTTTATACGTGAAAATTTTAACGGTCTAGTTATAACGGTTTTTAACTAGACCTGGTGACAGACAGATAGGCGGATAGCAGTATTGTTGTTGCAGCCAGGTTTATTGGTGTATCATCGTTATTGCAATACACCGGAGAGTTTTACTGAACAGTCATAAAATCGTGGGTTAAGTTCGTAGGTACAAATATGAATAAGCACTCGAAAGATGAAGGAGGATAGAAGAACTCGTGTCTATGGTAAGAATCTTTTCTTACCATAGACACGAGTTGTCTGTGGTCCCTCAGATAAAACACTTCTGGCGGAAAATGTACCTAAATATTGCATGGCAACAACTATCTTTCCTATAGATATACAAACACAGCAAGCAAACATTGCTATATGATATCTTCGTAATATGTGTTCCTACTAATTAGAATAAAGTGATCTAATTTCGTATTCTCATTTGAAAATAATAATATAGTTCCCGATAGTCGGTGTAGTTGTTGAATATAAAACATCCCGTGAGTCCCCAGGTTGTTAGTTTGCTGGTATACCTTCGATCAATAACGCTGTCTAGATTAAACATGAATGCCATAAAAACAGCTTGAAAGGAAGACAAAGTATCTGCGTTTGGTGGTCGTATGTACAATAAATCATGACCTGACATGAAATTGATAATAGGAAAGCTAAAATGTCCGTTTATCCTCATTCTCTAAAATTTCATCTTGATTCAACCATCACATTAATGTTATAACAAACTATTTATTTTTACTAAAACTATTTTGTAACTTAGTTTCATAATTTGGAATAATAAATATGAAGTAGCGTAATCTCATAAGTCGTGTTTAATATAAAGTAACGTAAATGTTATAAATACGATTACCAGGACAATATTATTGCTTCAATAATATTATAAGTATATAAATAAAAATGGATCCCTAAATTGGATCTGATGGATGGACTAATCCAAAAAAACTGACAAAGTCTAAAAGCACCAATTTTCTATGTTCCTATACAAAAGATTCGTAATAGTACTTAAAAGTCAATTTGATCTTTAATTCCATACTATAAAATTTAAGTATTAGTAGAGGGTTTCCGGGAAAGCAAAAACAATTGAGTGACGTTAGTATTGTATAGATATTAAAATGTCAATATTTGTCAAAATTACCGGACCGATTTGCGTATTTTGTTTTTGGATTATTTGTGGAAGTCCGGGGAAGATTCAAAAGGTAGTTTTCACCCCTAAAGTGATTCATCCGTAACCATACTTCTAGCGTTTTAGTCCGTAATATAATCTAGCCGTATTCGTTCATCGAAGCCGGCAAACTGATGTCGCAAATCTGTTTTGTATTCTCAACGTAAATATCAATTCCTGAATTTGCTACTAATTTTATTTGTACAGTTTCACGGGAAAGATCGCCGGATGAGTTGATGTCTCGTGTAATGAATGGTCTGCCTCTGGACTACGCAGAGATACAAATGGCTGATTAAAAAGGAAATCGCCGATTTGTTTAACACTGTAGGGCAAATTCTTTGAGTTTTTTCTTTTCATCAGAAAAACACAACTCGGATTGGATTTGTGTCCGTTATGGCGACGGACTCGCTTGTCACATTGAGGGACCTAATATCGGCTAATCGTGGGTGTAAAAGTCTTTGTCTTCATCTTCGGGGATATGGGTGTGACGATTTTTTTTTAAATAAAAAATTTAAGCACCCAAATTAAAAACTTTTAGTGTATTTTTGAGGAAAAAATTACTGGAGTGGATGTACGGTTTGACTTTTATGATGACTGATGGCGTACAGACGAAACCCTTAGGACTAGAAACTTAAAATTACCTACGCGTTCCTTCCTCCTCGTTCCTCTTATAAAGTCCAAGCGTCCCGCCCCAGTTTCATACGGGTATATTATACATGTTACATACATAAAAACCTTCCTCTTGAATTATTCTATCTATTCAAGAAAACCGCATCCAAATCCGTTGTGTAGTTTTAAAGATATAAGCATACATAGGGATTTAGGGGCAGAGAAAGCGAATTTGTTTTATACTATGTAGTGAAACTAAGGAAAAAATTTTATTAATTCAATTTCAAAAGGATGAATTAGGGGATAAAAGTTTGTACTAAGTAATTTTAATAATTTAACATTCATTGGTACGTGGCGGAGTTCAAACCTGGACTACCGAAATTGAAATCCGAAACGTGAACCACTAGACTAGCTAGAATAAAAAGTGATTGGGAGATAAGAGGACTAAAATTCATCAAACAAAACAAATCCTACTTTAAAATTTTCAGAGATTGTACTAGTCTTGTACCCTTTGAGTAGAGAGTTGATGAGTCATATTCTCTCAAGCATTAAAAATACATACTTTCCCTCCGGCCAGGGGTGGGGCAAACATGGGCAGGGACATGTTTTACGAGGTAAAAGTTTACAAGTAGGCATGTGTTTTGCCCGAGCAAACTTTTGCTTGTTGGATGCAAATATTTGCTTATGTATCCTATATCACCTACATTTATTCTCCTATGATTTATGGCATATAGACAAATATTGTTTAACGTTCTAAATCAGAATGTCAAAACTTATTATTCTAAATAAGAGTAAAAGTTTAAAGCCTCGATGGCCTAGTGGTTAGCGTTTTGGACTTTCGTTCTGGTAGTTCAGAATCGAGCCCCGCCATGAACTAATGAGTTTTTCGGGTGTGAAGAAAAAGAACGTGAGGAAACCCGGATTCCAGTACTTGAATTCGACCATAAATTAGCATTGGGCTTTGTTTCCTTTCTGGATATTTTTCCAAGTCGTAAGTTTTGATGATCCGAGACTTGCCAAGAAGAGTATAGTGCTGTTCAACTGAGTCACAGAAAAACTGGTGCCAACAGACCGTCGCAAACATTGTGGGTGAAGTCGCGGGTGTTGCTAGTCATAAATAAACGTTATACTGTCTGACATGAAAACGTTATACTGTATGAAGTCTGACATGTGCTTGAAAGTACCCAAAGTATATTTTCCGCAATTGCTGATGACTAGCAGACAGGACAGACGCAAGAGCTACGATGTCACAGATACAAATAGACAACTTATGCACCTCTCTTTTTCTGTCGGTAACAATAATCATAAAAGTTTTGAGGTTATACACATAATAAAAGCGTAATTTCGCCATAATTGTGGATGCCAATTAAAAATACGAAATCTCCATGGTGAATATACTTTGATTTTAATTTTAAACATCGGTAAACTCTAATTAGGATTTCTGCTCAAGGGAGAATAGGATAATAAAGCTGTCTGTGCAAAATAGATAAAAAATCTGAATTTCTAAGCTTTAAGCCCCACGGGCTCCAGGCACCAACATAATTTATTGGCTAGAAGCTATCGGTAGACGTTTATTTAGGTCATTAGTTTTTTCATTATATTTTCCAGATTACCAGGGCATTTAGTAAGAAATAATTCAAAACATATAGCACACATACATATATTCACACTAGTTGCGTGTACCACAGTAGGGAGAGAGTATCGAGTGCCTAGTGCAACGGTTCCTACATACTTAGCTTCCTCTACATTTATTACTATCTTCATACAAAGCCGGTTTTGAAGTCTCTTGACACCATCCTAAGATAATATCCAGACCTGGAATGGTAAGCCTCTTGCGTGAGAAAGTTTACCGACTAACCTACCCTCCAAATCAGAACACGACAATGGCGAGCACTGACGCTATTGTGGCAGGAATAGGTAAAGTGGTGGTATTAATCCGGGTGAGTTGTATAAAGACTACCACCAAGTCAACGTCACGGTGTTGATGACAATGGACCCTGTGCTCGCCTCTTACGAGCTGCCTGGGTGGAAGGCAGTGTGACTATTCTACAACGGAACCCGAACCAACATGTACCAATTAATATAATGATATGTAGTTGCAGGTCCACATTAAACTCCCTTTCATTCCACGCTACATTCCGTTCATCAATCATCGTGCACACCGTTCGGATACATTATTTAAATAGTTTGTTATAATCTTCTATACAAATATATAACATTGGAGTGTTCATTTGTAATATTAATATAACCGCTTATTAATAAATGTGTATGTATGTTTACACGGAATATAGATATACCAAAATAATATTTTTCTCCATTTTAGTCTGCCTATCTGTTTGTTCCAAAATATCTGGAGCGATAGGACCGATTTCGATGGTACATTCATTAGTAGATATCTAATTTAACATGGAGTAACAGCTTATTTTAGTTTAGAAATATATAAAATAATTAGTTCTTTCATATTTACTTTAGCTTCAAAGAAAAATCTCCCGCTTTGTATCACAAAATGCTAAACATTATAAGTCAACGCTCATAAAACTTTAATAAATATAACATTTATTTTGTCCGAAAATAAAAATCACCCCTGGAGCCACATTAAACAGGTCGCAGGTCTAATTAGGACCTGCTGGTGACCACAAGAATAGGTCGTGACCCTATGGGCCGCTAATTACCGCCCCAAGGGTATTAACAAAGTTTATTATCGTATTAATGTTATTTGGTTAATATTTTACGAGTATGAAGCAAGTAAATATACTTACAAGAAATATTTTTATTATATAAATAGTTTACAAATGGACAATCTTCTCGATTTCAAGAAGTCTTTATAGTCAAGAAAGCAATGACATGTATCAATAAAAAAGATTACCCTACACTACAAATATGGACATAACTATAACTGAGGCTATGTGGTAGTAATGACGGACGCCTTGATATATTGGTGAGTACCCTTTGTTGAAACTAATTACTGTACGGAACCCTTAAATAAAATTTATATCTTTACGCACATCAACTGGATGAAGGAATACATCGATTGTTGATCCAAAGATTGTGTTTTAGGGGTGGTTTTTCTGTATTCTCGCAGATCCCCCATTAAGGCTACGTGGAACCCTATAACTCCGTGGAGCATACTATGATTACAGCTGAGTTGGACTAAGTTAAATATGAAAACATTTTTTTTTCACCTTAAAATCTTTGTTAATACAAATCTTCTTTTCTTCAAATTCAAATCTTTGTTACAGAGGCAAATATAATAGTTTTTTTTTTCTCCCCACATACTCTAGATATTGAAAGAAGATACAAAGGTATTGTTTAAAAGTTACAGAGTCCATATTGAAAATGTATGTACTATAATAAAATTAGGCACTATTCCATATATCCTTCTACTTACCTTGTACTAAAAAGCAGACGTTTTTAATCTAATACGAATTTCATAAAATTTTATTGAAGATTTTTTTTGCACAACCCTACCCAATTAATGACGTCATCGGGTTCATTCGAATATATTCGAGTATGGATTAACAACTGCGTTGACGTCACACAGAGCCCAATGATAACGTAGGGTTGAACTAACAAACCATTGATGATTTTGCCATGTTTGGGTGTGTTAGTTCTTATTGTATACACTTCCATTTGATAAAGTTAACATAGTAATGATTACATAATATAGGATAATACTGTGTAGGTTATTTCACTTGTAACTGCATTGCAAATGATTTCCCGGAAAACATTATGTAACGTACCTACACAAATACACACTGATACAACCAAACCGATAACTAGAAATCTCCGAATGTTAGCAGATGACATCCAATATCATAAGCGTTTCCAATACGCGTATTGTGAACGATGGGACAATCAGTCTCCATCTGATCTAAGATTTTTTGTTTTCGGTAAACACAAACAAATTTCCATATTTAATACTCTTAAACGAACAATTCTTGTCTATTTATTTATACCGGCGATCTCGGAAACGGCTCTAACGATTTTGCTGAAATTTGGTATCTGGAGATTTTGAGGGGTAAACAATTGATCTAGATAGTTATCACGAAAATTACGACATCTACACAGCTCGGTAGGCGGTAGTTTTGGTAGCACTTGGTCTAAAATAGTACTGACTCCAGTTTCGTAGACTTACCGTCAGATGGCATTTTTTTAATAAGGCGAAAGCTTATTACACTGACAGAAAAAAGAACTACCGAGCCAGGCTCGGTCATCCAGGCATTCTATATTTAAATCGTTTATTGCACAATATAAAACCATTTTTCACACAAGCACGATCAATGAAATCGCCTCAATGGTCAAGATCGCGGTTAGATTTCCGTTTAGGGCAACTTGTTCTATGAGGTTTTATTAGTTTATCTAAAAAACTAACATTGTCTGTTGTTATATTTGCGCTCGATGTGGCGACGGACCTGCCATCTGTCACATCACGGGACTGAATGTCGTTGTCTAATCTAAAATATACTAATTTATTATTTTTTTTATTAAATAAAGTTGAAACATTAATTACCGCTTGTTCAAAGTCACTAATTTAACTCAGTATTTTATTATGAATAAGGTGCTTGATTTCATATGAGTTGCGAAATTTTTTAATTATTTAATTCCTTTTTTGTAATACTTATTGCTATGTAAAAGTTTTTAAAGCTACAAAAGTGCAAGAAAATTTTCAATAACCTTCGCGCTTTTTAAGATTATTATTATTATTATACATACTTGTCTAGCTTCCATCATTTGCATTACTCTCTTCATACAAACAAGCTGGTATCGGAAACTCTTGACACCACCCTTGAATAAAATAATTCACTTAGATAACAAATAATTTTTTCAAGGTGTTTTAGATATCTTTACCATCAAAAATATAAAATAAATTATAAATCTAAAATTTAGTTACATTTTAGAACCAGCGTCAGTTAAGGGATTGAAAAAGACTCTTTACATTACTGTTAAGACCCCTAAACACAATTTTAAGAGGCATAGCCCTGGGGCAAATCAATTACTTAAAAGGGTCCCTTTTAACGATACATATTTAAATCAATTTCAATTATTTTCTTTGTTGCTACAAAATTAAAATTCCGTTTTTATTTTTAGACACAAAATGGTTCGTTAACAATCAAATTCAAAACGCGTTTTATGTTAAATGTTACATAATCTATACAAATAAATGAATTTGGAATGTCTGTATTTAATATTTAAATAACCGCTTTTTACTTAATGCATATACCTACCAAAGCAGTATTTTTTAGAATTTATTTCTAAAACAGCTGAACCGATTTCGACGGGACTTTCACTGGCAGCTAATTTCTTTAGGAATGTATGATATAAATAAATAAAAACGCGGATGTAGCCACGGGCACAGATAGTTTGTAATGTAATAAAAAAATTAAATATTTTTTAATAGAACTCAAAAAAATGTTTTTGTTAATAATTTAAAAAAAATTAAACCCTTTTGACAGCGAAAATATTAAGCCTTAACGTCTTTTAATCACCTTAAGCTTTTATAAGAATTAGTCTCAAGGTTAACGGAATCAAAAACAGAAACACTTCTATTTTAGAAAGGAAACTAGAAGTCGGACTTCCAGTTCGGTAGCCCAGGTTCGAAACCGCTGCGTACTGATGATTTTTTCTAATTTAAGTATATTTTCTGAGTGCCCTGTGAAAAACTTTATGAAAAATCCCAGATTCACAGTTTTTATGAAAATTATTTATTTGCGAAATATGTCTATTAAAAAGTCATTACAAAAATATTTAAATATACCAATATATTTTACCACACAGCTACAGGTGTGATATTCAAAGTGCAGATATTTTTCCAACTTACAATACTAATTGTGTAAAACATACACTCTTTTTAAAAGCAGCCTATGCTCTTACTCAAGGTCAACTCTATCTCTGTACCAAATTTCATCAAAATCGGTTCTGTGGTTTAAGCCTGAAACCATAAGAGACAGACAGAGCTGCTTTCGCATTTATAATGTTAGTAGGGGCTTTTATTAAACACATTCATTTCTATCCGACATATTTTAACCCTAACTCCCACAAACTAAAACCGTTTCTAAATCTAAGTAAGTCCAGCATCCAGATTACAGCTTAACTAAATTATACTACCTTATCTAGGATGGGATCTGGTGTCCCTACTGAGTTCTAGAGGTGAGAAGGCAGTCGACCACTGTATAGAAACGGGAACTTGTGTTTTTTTTCTTTGTGATTTTTAACACTACCCGCATTCTAAAAATAAAAAAACAATTACGTGTCAATGTGATCCAGAACAATTATTTTCTTAATAGTATATAATAGTCTCTATTTATATATTACTCAAGCCGACACATCGTCTGTAGCTATATAAAGCGCAAATCTGGCTGCACATGGAGTACTATACCCACCTCTGGGCGGGAGTATCCATCCAACGTAGAGCGTCTTGAATCGTCGACGACCGGGCTCAGTCCAATCGGCTTGATTTTTTGACGTTGCCTAGAGATATCTGTTCACTCAGTGTCTTCTACCGCATTTAACATGGGAAATGCTCTGAAGAGTTGTTTAGGTGGATACCTGCCGCTGAATTTCACGACAGGACATCGCGTTAAAGCTTAAACTATCACCCCTACCACCTTGATGCGTGGCGCTCCTCAACCGTGTGATTCCTAAGGCATTTTTTGCCTCGTACAACACCTATGTAGAAGTAATTACTAGCGACGGTGTTTCCAAACGGATATGACTTAGGAACCTTCAAGAGAAGAGCATAGTACTCATTCCTAAAAGGTCGGCAATGCTGCTGCGACACTCCTGTTGTTGTGGGTGTTTGTGGGTGGTGGTAAGCTTGCCTGTTTGCGTCCTCTCCTACAAAAAAATCTTAAGTTTTTTAACTTTAATCACAAAAATATATTAGGTTAGGTTAACATCCCACGATAAAATTGCTCGTGTATTATCCGTGTTTGTATGAAGAAAACAATGAATGGAGGAAGCTAGGCAAATATGTAGTAATCTTGACGCTTGGCACTTGGTACTCTGCTTACCTCACAAGACAAGACAGTTGGCGTGAAAATATTTGTATTCAAAAAAAACATTGTAGAATTTATTAAATTAAATGTAATTCTTAATGCTAATGTGTCTCGGCAGTACGGCCAGCACTGTAAAAAGTTGAATACTCCCATCCTGATCTTGAAAGGATTTTGTTATATCCTCCTTATTTGTACTTTTCCCTTATAACGAGACCCTCGTCAAGACGGATTTGTTAACTGAAAAACGCACAATTTGGCTTTCTATGTATTGTTGTG
This sequence comes from Lasaia peninsularis, assembly GCA_018236625.1. Lineage (NCBI taxonomy): Eukaryota > Metazoa > Arthropoda > Insecta > Lepidoptera > Riodinidae > Lasaia > Lasaia peninsularis. Next base: position 10,246 of record DVZL01007561.1, read on the forward strand.
TCACCCGATCAAGATATTTGCGGAAATTGCGTGTCGTATGCTGCGGAGGAGGAAGCATATGGAGAGAAAATTTATGTTGGCTACAAAAACATTTTCCAGCCCTATTTCCACTTTTCTATAAACAAAAAAGTTTACGGACGATATTTCTCGTAAAAAACTCTTTTCGTCTCGGACGCGTTCACCGATGGCGTGAAAGAGAGACAGTTGTATCACAAGCCGAATGTTTAAGCCAATCGTACCTCTCTATAGCTTGTTCCATGTTCTCGCTTGCATGCTGGGCTCAAGTGGAATGTGACATGAGTCATTCTGATTCGTGCGTGCGGGCAATATAATAATTTATTAATTTATTTATTTTCCTAAGACGTTTTTCCCCGTGTTGGTCCGGGTTCCGTTGTAGAATAGGCCAACTGCCTTCCACCCAGGTAGCTCGTAAGAGGCGAGC
>DVZL01007562.1:0-10687 GCA_018236625.1 Lasaia peninsularis
AAAAAAGTACTCTACGCACAGAACTCTGCAGAAATTTAATCTCTGGCATAGAGCTTTCACAACGCGGGATGGTCGGCGGTGTGTTTCTATGGTCATCTAAAGTCGAGTTAGAGGCAAAAAGAGAGCTCAAGAGTTCGGCTTTCTCTTTCGCATCATGGGTCAGCAAGTCATCTCCCGGTGTAAAGATATACCAAAATACCGGTTGTAGAGTTATACAGTTTTGATTTTATATTTATGTTGAAATTGAAGTCTTTATTTTGTTTTTTTACGTTTTTTAATTGTATAAAACCAAATCCGAAATTTAAACTCAAAAATGTAAATTAAAATAATAATAATAAAAATGTTACGCTCCCATCTCTGAAGTTTTAGACAGAAGCATCGTGGGTGCATATATATGTATACATATGCACCCACGATTAGCCGACGATATTAAGTCCCCTTATGTGACAGGTGGCAAGTCCGTCGCCATATGGGTACAAATTCAATCTTAATCAACTTCATGTATTATAACACCCTGTTGCCCTACCTGAGAATCGAACCTCGAATCTCGTACGTCGTCGGACAACGACTCCACTTAACCACAAGGCCATGAAATAAAACATGTTAATTAACTTGTCCTAAAAGCTATCTTTATATCTTCGTTTAATACATTTTTTTGGTGATTGCCATTAATCCTGGATGGTTTATAAACAAACCGACTGAACAGATTTACAGCTTTGTGTTTGTACACATTTATAGCTGTTTATGGGTTCCTGGTGCTGCTGTTTTGACAAGTGACGGGAGTATGATTTATATCGCGGTTTTGAAGTAGAATATGGCAGTGTGGCAGTGTCTAGAAACACTGTTATAATTTTAAAAGCTTTTATTGAACTTGCATTTTAAGTATGTAAGTATGTATGTTCGGGTGGAATCTTAGAATTCAATTTTGAATATGTTCATCCGATTAAGCTGATATGTTGTATACACGATTAGTTTGGATGACAATGCACGATAAAGTACATGACATCGTTCTAAATCCAATATTGCGGACCAACCAAGATGGCGAAATAGTTATTTTTAAACAACATGGGTATCAAATGAAAGGGCTCGTTGAGAGTGACTCGAAAAATAATAAAAGATTTTTCTAAAAAGTTTGTTTTCTTTTAATTTATTTAATTTACCGTGGTTCCGTACCGAAAGAGTCCGTCTCTCAGGTTATGCCGTACCGAAAGGGTCCGTCTCTCGGGTTATGAACCGTTGTAGCTAGAGACTTAACAACAAATACTAAAATAATAAATAAGTAAAATAAACATGTAAGGCCTCAACAAACTAGCTATTAACATATTTATATTTGTGTACGTTTTTGATAAAATGCCCTAATGACTTTGTAACTATATAATATTTATACTATACCTACATACATAAAAACCTCATCTCAAATCACTCTTTCTATTAAAGGAAACCGCATCAAAATCTGTTGCGTAGTTTTAAAGATTAAAGGATACATAGTGATATAGGGATAGAGAAAGCGACTTTGTTTTAATGCAAAATTAACCTTAAAACGCCAAAATTGTTTTAATATATACTTCTATCTTTTTGCCTAATACGATATTTTTGCTAAATGTAAATAGTTTTTGATTATTTTATAAACAAACGCAGGCTAAACAGATTTATATTTGATAAAACAGACTAAAATTCTTTGTAATATGCAAAATTCATTAAAAACATTAAAAACTCGACATTGTTCTAAAAGCTTACTATTTCTTTCTCTTTATTTTTATACTTAATACATAATGCCAAATACCTAGTAGTAATACATTTACTACTGGTTCGCTTATAAACAAACCGGCTAAACAGATTTATATTTGTATACATTTATAGTTTATTTCTGGCGCTGCTGTTTTGACAAGTGACGGGGGTATGATTTATATTGTGGCTGTTTTGGACTGCAAGATGGATATTTGTTAAACTTATTACGTATTTATTTAACTGTATTAACAAATATACAGCATGGCGCTATCTTGGTGACTATTTTTACCCACATATGCGGAATTGAGTATTAAGATCTTTGAAAAGTTTCTAGGTAGGCATGTTTCATCTTCGACCGGATCGTCATCAGGTAATCACTATTTACTAAGTTACTAATTTAATGTATATTTACAAGGTACATGTACCAAAACAACATTTTTTAGAATTTTTGTCTTTCTGTACCCACTAATCAGTTAACCCATGTTGTCGAGACTTTCATTAGAAGGCAGCTTTTGTAGTAAGGAACGGTACTTTTATTTTAGTAATGTATATAATAAATCCTTACTATTTTTTAACCGACTACATTAAAAAGCTGCTGGACTGGCTGCTACATTAAAAACCGGGTGAAGCTGCGGGTGGACAGCTAGTTAATCATATAAAGACGTGGACAAGAGCAAAAGTCGAACCTGGACTATCCGGATGGAAATCTGAAGCGTGAACTGAGCCACGGAAGATCTAAGCAAATAGTGCAAGAATACTATTCTAGATTATTCTAGGTTTATGCAAATAAGCAAAGATATTCGACAGCCATTATACCCATTAATGGTTTCGTCTCAGCTCTCTGAATTTCTATAATTTCCGTTATACAGAAAATTCAAATCAGATTACAAAATTGGCGCTCGCTCCGAAAATACGACTCGAGAGACATATTAGGCGCGGTACGGGTTTAGTTGTAATTAGATATGAACTGACGCCACGTCTCATGAGGATTTTGTTTTAAACTGGCTTTCGCTCCTGTTTCATCTCCGTGGAATTGGGTTTTGCAGATTACAACCGTGTTTTATAGCAAAGGTTATTTTACGTGTCAACCCGGATAATGATTTCCTTTTTGAACAAAATCAGGCCAGCTAGTAAAAACTTGGACTAGCACCGCCTCTGTGGCAGCTGTCATCTGCTAAGACCGTTAGTTACGTTAGGTATGCCACCTATCACATCATGGGCCCTAGTACCTTGCCGTCGTGATACTAGCACACCTCTGCCTAACTCTTCGGAGATAGGCGTGAATGTCCATTTATATGTAGTTTCATTAAAGAATGGTAATTTCTCGATGGTTTTTGTGGATAGTAATGGAAAGCGTTATCTCATCATATATCCTAATATGGAGTCATAATGTGGATGCAATATCTGAAACCCAAAAGCAGCAGTGGAGTTTATATTACCTCAAACTTACCCCCATGATACATAGATGTGGTTAAGAGTTAAGGTACTAATGTTTCTAATCAACGCTAAGGAATCAACTTGGTATCAAATGTTATCGGAACAGAATGTGCACAACTTAGGAGTGTCCGCCTGGTAATGGGGTTGTCACATCCTGATGATCAAAAACCGACTTTTAATATTATTATATATAACATATTTATAAAAAATCGCGTCACAAAAACCAGTAACTAATTGAAATTTAATAGTAGATTAGTGGCCAAGGGCTGTAAGGCATCAATTGCAGCCCAAGATATTTAGACGCACGAGCGCAGCGAGGGCGTCTATAGTTCGAGGGTGCAATTGGTGCTTACACCCGAGCTAACTACTCTGCTTTACATCTCGATTGTGAGGTAAGTAGAAAAAATCAGCATTACAAGAATAAAGTATGTTAAGAATAGTCTCGGAGTTTCAGACAAAATGCTGTTAATTGCTGCTTCAGCTTCCATTTTCATCACTTGAAGAACTCAATTTTTTCTCCTAATTACAACATAATCATAAAAGAAACAATAACAAACAACAATAAAGTAAAAGTTTTATATTCCCGCCTTTTTTCATTAAAAAGAACGAAGCATATAAAGTAATTTCTTTTTTTTTCAAGAACGAAATTGAGCTACATACGCCGTTCGATATTTAAAATTGATGACTATTGAACTCGTACGAAGACGAGGCTGAATGCAACCTCTTTGGTCATGTCTTTGGTTTGGTTTAATGTACCTACGCGAATTTTTAAAAGTGATTTGTTTTTTTTTTTAATCACTTACCGCCCTAAAGCTTTTCTAACTAGATTTTTACCCTAGAGCGGTAATGGGTCACCTACAAGCCCCAGTTAGGGGTAATAAGAAGCTACTTACCGAACATGAGAGATGTAAAAACGATAACAACAACATTTAACCAAATTAACAACAGTAACAAAGTAATAACGAAAAAATAACAAAATTAACCATAACAAAAAAAATCGCGATTTTAATAAAGTAATAAAACATTCGTGCGTATTCAAAACTCGAATAACGTTTATTTTAAAATAGCGGATCGAAGGTTTGCATTCCCGGCGATCGGCGCGACACGTACCAAGAAACACAAACGATAGTCGTTAAACAATACTAGACTAAATTAAAAAGGTTATTACTTTAATATAACCTTTTGATTGAATGTGGTCAATTAATTATTATCTCGCAGTAAAAATATTTACTTAGTAAAAGAAGTTTGATTACATAATTTATAGCTTCTCATGACGAGTATTTTACGTGTTTAGAACAAGTAAATTAAAAAATATATAAAATTCAAACATGAGAAGTTTAAACGGCGAGATATTTGTTATAGAATAATTTTAATGCAAACAATAGTCGAAAAACAGTTGATTTTAATTGACATGGTTTTAAAAATTTCATATAATTTAGATTTTCGTTTCTGTTAAAAAGATAATTATAGCCACGAGATCATCCTTGCAACGACCTACAACCAGTTGTTACGTACCTATTGTGAATAGCCTTGGTTTTAACGTGGTACAAAATGTGGTTCCGTCCATAAGCCCCATTTGTGCGTTAGCAGGCTGATGACGTAACAAATGTTTTTTCGGCGGAATTATGTCGGCCAAGACTTCTCTGTGTGGATCCATCACTTCAGTTACTGTCAGCCCTTGCAACTCAGCTATTAACTCTAAAGACTTCATAGCCTGATAAACAAATTCAAATGGTTACAATTGAAATTAATATTGGACATTGGACAATTTTTTTATTTTGATTAATCATATTGCTATAGTCAAACATTATCGCCAATGTACTTTAAAAATATGAGTACATTCATAAGAAGCCTATTTCTAATACATACAATACTAAAATTCGAGTTAAAAATGCAGTTTTACATTGAGTATCAATTTGTTAACCTATTAACCAATCATGACTCATGATTAAGAAAGTCAAGTACAAAGCGACCGGTTGAAGTCGTTGCTTAAAATGAAATGGTTGTATCCTAATAATATATTTATGCTGATCATACCCTGTATTCTTAATGCGTACATAGTGTACTTATTAATTGTAAAATTTTGTGCAAAATATTGGTACCTTTGTAAAAATAAAAATTTGCAATTTTAAATTTGGTGGCATATTTTATGCAAATGTACCAATCTATTTGTATGTAATTTAGCTTCTTTGAGCATGCAGCCTAAAAGACGTAAGTATTTCATTTTAAACAACTTTTAAAGATCACATTTGCAAATAAAACAGTACTAATAAACTTTGCATATTAGTATGTTTATTTGAGTATACTAATAAATAAAACTACCTACTAATATTTTTGTAATAATTAACCCAAATATAGTAAAATTATTACATATTAATATTACAATACGCTATACTAAATGTTGAAAGTAGCTAGTTAATTAAAAAAAAACTTTAACCAAATGTAAAATAATATAGGACTTTCATTAGATACTCACTACTTTCAGTTTGCAAGTTAGCAATTTGATTAGTACTTTTTTTTCTGTATAATATAAAATAATTCATAAGACAAATAAAAGATACCAAGTTCTAGCGAACATATTCTCTCAATGCAGTGTGGGTTATAACAATCAATTTTAATTACCTGTTGGCGTACAAGAAGATGTGGACTTGTAACTTGAAGAACAAGCTCTTGTAGAACATCATGTAAAGCACGCGCTTTGGCCACAGCAACTTCCCCTTCAGGTTCAGTTCCCTGGCCTCCCGGTCCATTAACACACACACGTACTAAACGTTCCAAATTCACTGTCGCCATATCTATAGCACCCGAAGACACTTCACCAGTTAAATCCATCATAACAAATAGCACCGCCTTTAAAAACGTGAACACATGTTTGTAAACCCATTCAGGCGCCATTTTCTCGAACATAAACTTCACAGCGATGCAACCACCTAACTTTGCGTACCAAGCGCGTTCGTAACAGAGTGCGGACATTCTTTCCGCTAGATATTCCATAAGGGGTAACCGACACGCTCGTTCCTTACTACCTAAAACGGTGGCTGCCGTTTCTATCATTAGGACTAGCGCTAAATGTCCTGGTTTACATAATTCTTTCTCCTCATGTCCCATAACGACTGCAATTGCATCAACAAGAACTAAAGCGTCGAGACCTTCCTTAGGTGTATTTGATTCGCAAAACGGCCCTGCTTCTTGAGCAATGGCTACCAAAGTGTAATGTCTCACGAGTGAAACCATTGTTGGTAAAACGTGGTGCCGAAGTTCTTTTATAGCAGCAGCAACAAACATGCCTGTTAATGCTGTGCGATGGGTATTTCTGACAATGGAATTGCTGCATTTATAATAAGGCCCACTTTGAGGTGGAATTTTGCCTTCTAGGAAGCTAGGGTGATTAAATAGTTTGAGTAATGTGGCCTTGTCATCGTCTAGGTTAAGTGATGCAGCTAAATAACATCGCAATACTTCCCAACATTGGCGTCTATAGAAAGGATCAGTTGTGCTTGACTTTAACGCTGAAAAGGCGGTTTCAATAACTTTGTCCACTTCAAAGTCAATAGGTTTAGCCTGATCTTGGAAATAAGCCAAAATGGCGGGTGGAGGAACATCTGTTTCACGGTAATCTAAACGTTGTGGCTCAATCATCATTTTCCTGTTACCACCTCCGAATTTTCCGAGTACTCGAAAAGCTATTCTGGCGACTTCATTATTTTGTAGTGTTCTCCATAAGGCTTGCATGAGATCAGCCCTTACTGGCTGAATGTGTTCGTACAAGAAATCAGGTTGTAAGTTGTCTACACAGAGTTCAAGTGTACGCAGTCCTTGCGATATCAAAGTGTGAGATCCATTTAACGCCGAGACCAACGGATCCATTAGCATCGGCAGATAAGGTAACAAACTACTAAGCCTGACAGGAACTGTCAAACAAAGTTCCACAAATAGATCTTTCATGTGCTGTTTGTGTAAACCGCTTTGAAGACGGTTCAAGCCTTCTAATAAATTAGGCAAAAGAGGTAAAAACTCTTGATATAACAAATCGTGACTCCCTCCGCCGATAGAACGGAACAAAGCTCTTAGAAGTAAAAAATAATTATACGGTTCTTTCGCAGTCATGGCATAATCCATTGCTTTGTTCACAATACTGTGTAAATGGGGCCTCAACATTTGTTCATTTTCAGTGGGGAATAAGCTCACAGATCCAAATACTAATTTAAAAAGTCTCAAATATAAATTTGATCTCTCTATATTTGTTCCCATCTCTTCCATTCTTTTCAGTAAGTACTCTACTAATACTGTAGCAAAAATGGGTGACGTTGCTGGGTTGGATAAAAATGTGTTAGCGATTATTTGTAATGTTGGATTCTTGTTTATCCTTTCTACCATGTGAGATATGGTGGCAGTAAAAATTTCTTGAAACGTTTGAGGGTTCATCATTGAAAACTGGAAGATAAATAAGATTATCATAATAATGGGCAGGTTTACCTGATGAGAATATTCTATTATGTGTAAAAACAATTATAAAAGTAGGGGTGACATGATTTGCGGAATTTGCAAAATAACGCAATAACTAAGGGGCTAACAATATAATTGTATATGTGTTTTCATAAGATGTTTTCAACACACTTACAAGAAAACAACAAATTTTAATAAAACTGGCGTTGAATTGTGCTTTATAACGTTTGGAAAATCTTTTTTTAATTCAATGAAAACGTTGTTAGAAAAGGCTATAATCTCGTAAGATTATATTGACATACCTAAAACTAACATAAAGTATTTTGTCGGCAAAAAACATACTGTAGTAATATTTACTTATATCGACATTGTTTAAAATCGTTTTTATAAATATTAAACTACATTAACGGAGCTCTTTAAGCAACCGGTTTAAAAAAAAATGGTTATGTTATTTCCGAAGTATGTTTGATACTAATTTAATTGTAATTATTTCAAGCCTATAAATAATGTTATTTTAAGCAAAAAATGTAATTTAACAATTACATGCAAACTTCAAGTCCTATTAACAAAATAATTATGATTGGGTTCTTAGTTATTCAAACAAAGAAAACAATACTCACGACGCCGCTGAAGTGTTCGAGCACCTCCTTTTCCTCCTTAGTTCGCACGAGCGGCTGAGCGGGCGGGTGCGCAGCCGGCGGTGGGTGCGGCGCGGGCGCCGCGCGTCCTGCCAAAGTGTAGATATCCAGCGACTGCAGTCCCCACCGCACGAGCCGTATAAACACCAGCGTCTCCCGCGCGCTGAATTGCTTCTGTCCCGCAAGCGTCCCGCTTGACGTGCCCTCAGTCGTGGTCGCCGTCTGAACAGATATATCGCATCAATCAATTTTATAATATGCTGTATTTTTAAAGCCTTCATCTTGAACGTTAATACGTAATATTCGTTTGGAAATACTTATTTTTTAAATAGCTTAGCATTAAGTAATTACAAAGTTACTTTTGGAGTCAGTTGTTTAAATAAAAGTTACTTAATTAAAATATATCATTGATATTCAAATTAATGTATGTAGGAGAAATGACATAGCCTTGGTGAACATCAACATTGCTTAGCTTCTAGAGAAGCAATAATTTTCTCCACTTTTTTTTCCACTACTATCATTTATTTTCACGTTCACAAAAATTGAGAAAAGAATTGTCTGTAAACTTGTCCAAGTTTGTCTAGACAATTTTGTCCTCGTACAATAATACTTACTAACATTTTTAAATAAAAACAATTAATTACTAAATATACGAACTTCGGTTTACGCAATATATGAATGAATATATACTTAATTTTTAAATAATACTTGTACTTTTTCACAATAAACGTTATTTAACACTTTTTACGTTTACAGAATCGTTAGGACTAGAAAATAAATCTATTGCATTTAATGATATACAAACAGTAATATACAAAGCAAAGACTTCAGTCTTTTTTTAAGTTTTTGTTTAAACTATGACGAAGTTGATCTATTAACCAAAACACGAAAATTTAACAAAATATTTCAAATAGTAAAACAGTTACACTTCTATAATTATTATTTTTAATCGCGACAATTTGTAACATTTTTCGTTGTAAAATATGGGTACTATTAAAATACCACTTTCTTGGTGATAAAATGATTTTTAAACTAAAAATATGATCGTAAAAATATGCAAGTTAATCAATATCTTGATGAAAGTAAGGCCTGGAATCCCGCTGCTCGCCCATTAAGTCCGCGACCTGCCCTCGACTTTCAATATTCACCCATAACACGGGTACCCCACGAGAATAATTTTTATAATTTTACCGATCGAAGATAGAGAGGTTTTATTTTATGGTGTAAAGGGGCAATTAGGTGAAAGGGATATTTATCATCATCCGAGTTTTCTGAAAGTAAAAAACTCGTATATTCGTCGGATGTATCTGGAAATTTATTCTTGTATCTATTTAAGCATGATACAGTATCGTTGTCTATTACCCATAAGTCATAACACAAGCAGGTAATTTGCTTACTTTGGGGTTGGATCAATTTGTGTAATTTGTTTGGATATATTTATTTGTTCCTTAAAGGGCCCGAAATGGTAACTAGAGTTTCATATGCACCAACGATTAGCCGATGACCTAGGGTCTCATATCTTATATAATGTGTAGTCAGTCACTATTCATATAGGGCGTAAATTCAATCTCCGGCAACGTTGTTTTTTAGAGAAACTGAATAAAAAATAAGTTGCCTGTACCGGGAATCGAACCAGGGACATCGTGCGACACATCCTGGGACAATATCAATATCGTTAGTTCATCATATTTTCATTTATATACTTTTATTTAAGGTATATGTTATGTTATATAGAAACATTCAAAATTTATTTAAGACTAGCTAAGCCCGCAACTTCGTCCGCGATTTTATTTTTGTTATTTTATTTTATAAAATTCTAAAATAAAAGTAGCCTAAGCCGTTCCTCATTAAGTAAGCTGTCTGTCAGTGAAAGTCCCGCCAAAATAGGTCAAGCCGTTTCAGAGATTAACGGGTACAAGCAGACATACCGACAAAAATTCTAAAAAACACTGTTTTGGTATATGTATCCCGTAACATACACATGCACTTAGTAAAAGGCGGTTATTTTATTATTACACACAGACACTCCAATTTTATTTATATGGATTTTATGTTATAATAATAATTCATAAATTTATAGATCTCTCTTTATAGAGATCAGCTAGTTTTTGTACGGCAATATCTGTAAGTCAATATATTTTTATTGTCTACAATAAAGAAATTAATAAATAAATAAAATTAAATACTAATATTGAAAATGAGATGGCCATTTTAAAAATTTAACGACTTATACAGTGACGAAGATCTTTAAATTTTATTTTATAGTGTATATTAATTTGCAATTAGATGTCTTTGGACATTTATGATACATAATATATTATTAATTAAATATGAAACATATTGGCGTATAATTAAATTGTTATATATAAAAAAACCGTCAACTACGAGTCACGCACGACAGGTTCGCCATCATCCGTACTATATTATAAATGCGAAAG